>JAUELO010000007.1:823112-836296 GCA_032357855.1 Amphibolips quercusostensackenii | reverse complement strand
TTATTATTATTATTAATTAATAATTAATTAAAAATAATTAATTTTTAAAAAAATTTTTTAAGCAAATTTCATGAATTTTCAACTAAAAAAATGAATTTTCGACCAAAAAGATTAATTTTTATTCAAATAGTTGAATTTTCAACGAAAAAGATAAATTTTCAACGAAAAAGATGAATTTTCCAAAAAATAGTTAATTTTTTTAAAAATAGAAATGAGTTTTCAACCGAACTTTTTTTTTTTTATAAAAGACCCGAATATAAAAACTAAATACATGAATTTTCAACTAAAAAAATGAATTTTTAACAAAAAAAAAAAAAATTTCAATCGAAAAGTTAAATCTCTAACCAAAAAGATAAATTTTTAACAAAAAATATGAATTTTACAAAAAAAAGGTTAATTTTGCCAACAAAGAGATAAAATTTCAACTAAAAGATTTTTTTTTATTAAAAAATACGAATATTCCGAATAAATACATAAATTTTCCACAAAAAAAAAAACCAAACGATTTTTTTAAATTAAAAAAGCCAAGTATTTAAACTAAATACATGAATTTTTATCTGAAAAAAATCAATTTTCAACCAAAAAATATCAATTTTCAATCACATACTTGAATTTTCAACGAAAAAGATGAATTTTCAACAAAAAATAAGTTAATTTTTCCACCAAAGATGAGTTTTCATTTTTTTTTTTTTGTTAAAAAAGATGAATATTTCAGCTAAATACATACATTGTCAACAAAAAAAATTAATTTTCAATCAAAAAAGATACATTTTGAATTAAAGAGTTAAATTTTCAACTGAAATGATGAATTTTCAACCAAGAAGATTATTTTTGTACTAAAAAGGACGAATTTTCAAACAAGAGATTAATTTTTTACAAAAAAAAAATTTTCAACCAAAAAAGATAAATTTTCAATCAAATAGTTGAATTTTTAACCAAAAGGATGAATTTTCAACCAAAAATATGAATTTTCCAAACAATAGTTAATTTTTCCACCAAACAGATGAATTTCCAACCAAAAGATTTTTTTAATTAAAAAAGGCGATTATTTAAACTAAATACATAAATTTTCAACTAAAAAATGAATTCTTAACTAAAAAAAATTCATTTTCAGCCAAAAAAAATTAATTTTCAAACAAATAGCTGAATTTTTAACCAAAAAGGTGAATTTTCAATCAAAAATATGAATTTTCCAAAAAATAGTTAATTTTTCCAACAAAGAGATGAATTTTCAACCAAAAGATTTTTGTTAATTAAAAAAGACGAATATTCCAACTAAATATATGAGCCTTCAACAAAAGAAAAATTAATATTGAACCGAAAAAGATTAATTTTCAATAAAATAGTTAAATTTTCGACAAAAAAATTGAATTTCTAACAAAAAATATGCATTTTCCAAAAAATAGTTCATTTTTCCTCCAAAAATATGACTTCTTAAACAGAAGATTTTTTTGTTCTAAAACCAATATTCCAACTAAATACATAAATTTTCCACTAAAAAAATTAATTTTTAACCAAAAAAGATCCATGTCCAATCAAACCGTTACATTTTCAACCAAGCAGATTATTTTTGTACTAAAAAAGACGAATTCTCAAATAAGAGATTAATTTTTTTCAACAAAAAAAAAAGAATTTTCAGCAAAATTCATATATTTTCAATCACATAGTTAAATTTTCGAACAACAAAATTATTTTTTTATTGAAAAAAACGAATATTCCAACTAAATACATAAATTTTCAACTAAAAAAAATTAATTTTTAACCAAAAAAGATTAATTTTTAATCAAATAGTTGAATTTTCAACCAAGAAGATTATTTTTGTAATAAAAAAGAAGAATTTTCAAACAAAAGATTGATTTTTTACAAAAAAAAAAAATAATTTTCAGCAAAATTCATGAATTTTTAGCTAGAAAAATCAATTTTTAACCAAAATAGATCAATTTCTAATCAAATAGTTGAATTTTTAAACAAAAAGATGAATTTTCAACCAAGAAGATTAATTATTTACTAAAGAAAATAAATTTTCAACAAAAAATAATATGAATTTTCCAAAAAATAGTTAATTTTTCCACCAGAGATGAATTTTCAACCAAAAGATTTTTCTTTTTATTAAAAAAGACGAATATTAAAACTGAATAAATGAATTTTCAATTTAAAAAATTAATTTTTAACCAAAACAGATCAACTTTCAATCAAATAGTTCAATTTTCAAACAAATAGATGAATTTTCAAACAAGAGATTAATTTTTTACAAAAAAAAAAAAAATTTCAGCAAAATTCATGAATTTCCAACCAAAAAGTTGAAATTTCAAATGAAAAATATAAACTTTTATCCAAAAATAGAAACGTTAAATTTTTAGTTAAAAATATTTGTTTTGAACCAAAAGAAAAGCGATTTTTCAACAAAATTCATGAATTTTCAACCAAAATATGAACTTTTAACCAAGAATATTTTTTTACAGAAAAAAGACGAATTTTTAACTAAAAATAAAAATTTTCTAAAAAAAAGTTAATTTTTTCTCCAAACAGATGAATTTTCAACCAAGAAGATTTTTTTTACTAAAAAGGATAAATATTCAATTAAATACATCAATTTAAAAAAAAAAGTTGAATTTTGACTTAAAAAAGATCCGTTTTCAACCAAAAATGGATTGTTTACATTTTTAGTTTTAAAAATTAATTTTCCACAAAAAAAACTTTCAACCAAATTTTTGGAATTTTCAATTAAAATAATGAATTTTAATTGTAATAGTTTAATTTTGAACCAAAAAGATAAATTTTTGACTACATAGTTTAACGTTCAACCAAGTAGTTCTATTTTTAACCAGAAAAATTAATTTTTAGACAAGAAGTTTAATTCTCGAAAAAAAAGATACGATTTTTCAACAAAATACATGAATTTTCAACTAAAAAAGATTAATTTTCAACCAAAAGTGTAAATTTAATTTTTAATTAAAAAGATTATTTTTTAACAAGAAAAAATAAATTTTTAACAAAATAATTGAATGTTTAGCCAGAGAGAGATGGATTTTCAACAAAAATAATCAATTATCAACCATGAAATTTTTTTTTTTCTACTAAAGAAGACAAATTTTCAACAAAATACATGAATTTTCAAATAGAAAAGATCAATTTTCAACAAATAGTTGAATTTTCAACCAAGATTGTTTTTTACTAAAAAAGACGAATTTTCAAGAAAAAACATGAATTTTCAACCAAATGAATAAAAAAATATTAACTTTTAACAACAAAAAGAAGATTTTTCAACAAAATAGTTTTTAAAAAAAAAAACTTAATTTTTTTAATAAAGAAATCGATTTTTAACTAAAATTACGAATCTTCAACCAAAAAATGAATTTTCAACAAAGTATTTTAACTTTCAACGAATTATAGTTGAATTTTCAATCAAGATGATTAATTTTGTCTAAAAGACAAATTTTCACCTGAAATGATAAATCTTTTACCAGAAAAAAATAATTTTTAATAAAGCAATTAATCTTTCAACTAAGTATAGCCGAATTTTCAAGAAAATACTAGTATTTTCAACTAAAAAAGTTTAATTTTCAACTTTAAAGTATAAATTGTAAGCCAAAAATAAAATAGTGAAATTCTTAGTTAAAAATATTAATATTCAACTAAAAAAAAGAAAATTTTGCAAAAAAATAGTTAATTTTTCAAACATAGGGATGAATCTTCAACTGAAATGATAAATCTTCAACCAAAAAGATTAATTTTTAACAAAATATTTAAATTTTTATCCAAATAGTTGAATTTTCGAGATAAAAGTGATTAAACTTTAATAAAAAACAATTGCATTTTCAATCAAATAGTTGAATTTTCGGCAAAAAAATGACATTTCAACAACAAAAAAAAAAGACTTTTCTGTAAAAAAAGATGAATCTTCAACAAAAGGATCTATTTTTTATTTAAAAGGACGAATGTACAATAAAATAATTGTATTTTATAAAAAAAGATGACTTTTTAACAAATTACTTAAATATGTAACAAAATAATTACATTTTTAACAAAATAGTTAAATTTTTAACTAAATAGTACAATTTTTAATAAAAAAAAAAAAACACCAAATTTTCGATCCAGAAATACCAATTTATGCCAAAACAGTTAAATTTTCGACCAAAAAATGAGACTTTTAAACAAAATATTGGGTTCTCTTAAATCAGTTCGAATTTAAGCGAAAAAACGAGAAAAAGGGAAAGTTTCTTGAAAACAGAAGAGAAAAAAGGGGAATTCTTTTCAAAAGGGGAAAAAAGGGAAAAAGGGAAAAAAGGGAAAAAGAAAATTAAAATAGGAAAACCTTACCTAATAATATATAAGCCTTTAAACAATATTCGTAGTAGGAATCAATTCCGGCCCCGACTCCGGAATCTCGACGCACCCAGTCCCCGGAATGGACATTCAGAACCGAACCCATCAAATCGGTTCCTCGGTGTCGCATTCGCCACAAAACGTCCATTGCTTTCTGTGCTTTTTCCTAGAATCGATTTTAAATTAGATTTATTTTCAAAAACGCAATTCGATATTTCTTTTTTTTTAAACCTCTCTCAAACTGTCTGAATTAAAAAAAAATACATTTTTTTTTTAATCGGACTCTCGTTTTTTTACACATACGCGGTAAATTCTCTGGTTTAATATATTATTTAGAATTATATAGAATTACTTTTAATTTACATTGAATTCCTTTGAATTCTTTGAAGTTCTTCGAATATTCTGAATTACCCGAATTTCTGAAAATTTATACATTCTTAAAATTCTCAGAAATCCTTGAAAATTCTGAATTCCACGAATTCACTGAAATTCTGGAATCCCTTAAATAGGCTGAATGAATTGAATTCTCAGAATTCCTTAAATGTTTTTAAATCCCTAAAATTCTCTGACATTCTCTAAATATTCTGAATTCCTGAAATTCTCGAAATTTTTTATTCCTAGAATTAATTAAATATCGTTGAATATCTTGAATTCCTTAAATTCTCTGAATACCTTGAATTCTCTGAATACCTTGAATTCGCTGAAGGCCTCAGATCCTTGATTTTTCTGAATTTCTAGAATATTCTGAATTCCCTGAATTCCTTAAATAATGAAAATTTCCAAAATTCCTTGAATATTCTAAATTACCGAAATTCCTTAAATATTCGGAATTCCTTAAATTCTCGAAGGCATAAAACACTGGATTTCTCTGAATTTACAGAATTCTCCAAATTCCTGGAATATTCTAGATTCCAGAAATTTTCTCAAATTCTTGATATCTCGGGATTTCTTAAATTTCTGAATTCTTGAAATTCTTTGAATACCAAGAATTCTTTCAATATCCTAAATTCCTTCAATATTTTAAATTCCTGGATTCCTTAATTTCACTGAATTTACTAAATTCCATTAATATTCTAAATTCCTTGAATTTCCTAATTTCATGAATTCCTTAAATGCTCTGGAATTCCCTGAATTCCCTACAATCTTTGAATATTTGGAATTCCCTTAATATTCTGAATTCTTGTAATTCCTTGAATATCCTGAAATATTGGATTCCTTGGTTTCTCAGAAATCCTTGATTTCTTTTAGGTCCTTGATTTATTTGAATTTCTTCAATTCTTTGAGTATTCTGAATTCCCTGAATTCCTTGAATAACCAGAATTCCTTGAATTCTCTAAATTCATAAAATTCCCTTAATTTCCTGAATTCCTTAAATATTCGAAATTCCCTGAACTCATGTAAACCTCCCAATTCCTTGATTTCTCTAAATTCGATAAAATCCTTGATTTCTCTGAATTACTCAAATATTTCGAATTTCCAAAATTCCTTAAATATCCTGAATTCCTTGAATATCCTGAATTCCATGATTTCTCTGAATCCCTTGATTCCTCTGCATTCCTCTAAAATTCCTTAAATATCAAGAATTGCTTAATTTATCTAAATCCCTAGAATATTCTGAATTCCCTGAATTTCTCAAGTATTCTAAATTCATAAAATTCCTGAAATATTCTGGATTTCATGAATTCCTGAAATTTTTGAATTCCTTAAATATTCAAAATTCCCTAAATTCCTTAAATATTCGAAATTCCCTGAATTTATTAAAATCTCCCAATTCTTTGATTTCTCTCAATTAGATGATATTCTTGACTTCTCATACATTCCTTAATTTCTTTATACTTCCTAAATTTCTGAATATTCGGAATTCCCTAAATTCCTTAAATATTAGGAACTAGATGAATTCTTTGATTTCTCTAAATTCGATGACATTCTTGACTTCTCATAGATTTTTTTATTTCTTCATACTTCCTGAATTTCTGAATATTCAGAATTACCCGAATTCCTTAAATATTAGGAACTAAATAAATTCTTTGAATTCCTTAAGTATCCGGAATTCCCTGAACTCATGTAAACCTCCCAATTCCTTAATTTCTCTGAAATCCTTGATTTCTCTAAATTCGATGAAATCCTTGATTTCTCTGAATTTCCTGAATTCACTAAATATTCTGAATTCCCTAAAATTCTTGAATATCCTGAATTACTTAAATTCTCTTAATCCTGGATTCCTTCAATTTCCTGAAATCCTTCATTTCACTGGATTTACAGAATCCTCTAAATTCCAATAATACGTATTCTGAATTGCTGGAAATCCTTGAATATCCTCAATTCCTTGATTTCTCTGAATTCCTCAAATATTTCGAATTTCTGAAATTTCTTGAATATCGAGAACTGCTTAAATTATCTAAATTTCTAGAATATTCTAAATTCCCTAAATTTCTTAAGTATTCTAAATTCATAAAATTCCTTAAATATTCTGGATTCCATGGATTCCTCAAATTTTTGAATTCCTTAAATATTCAAAATTCCCTAAATTCCTTAAATATTCGGAATTCCCTAAATTTATGAGAATCTCCCCATTCTTTGATTTCTCTAAATTTGATGATATTCTTGACTTCTCATAGATTCCTTGATTTCTTTATACTTCCTGAATTCCAGAATATTCGGAATTCCTTGAATTCTTTAAATATTAGGAACTAGATGAATTATTTGAATTTCTTGAATATCCGGAATTCCCTGAACTCATGTAAACCTCCAAGTTCCTTGATTTCTCTAAATTCGATGAAATCCTTGATTTCTCTGAATTTCCTGAATTCATTTAATATTCTGAATTACCTGAAATTCTTGAATATCCTGAATTACTTCAATTCCCTTAATCCTGTATTTCTTAATTTCCCTGAAATCCTTTATTTCACTCCGTTTACAGAATCCTCTAAATTACAATAATATTCTGAATTCCTTAAATATCCTCAATTCCTCGATTTCTCTGAATTCCTCTAATATTTCGAATTTCTATAATTCCTTGAATATCCTGAATTCCTTAAATTTCTCAAATATTCTAAATTCATAAAATTCCTTGATTATTCTAGATTCCTATTCTTCAAATTTTTGAATTTCTTAAATATTCAAAATTCTCAAAATTCCTTAAATATTCGAAATTCCCTGAATTTATGAAAATCTCCCAATTCTTTGATTTCTCTAAATTCGATGATATTCTTGACTTCTCATAGATTTCTTGATTTCTTTATACTTCCTGAAATTCTAAATACTCGGAATTCTCTAAATTCCTTAACTATTAGGAATTCGATGAATTCTTTAAATTCCTTAAATATCCGGAATTCCCTGAACTCATGTAAACCTCCCAATTCCTTGATTCCTCTTGAAATCCTTGATTTTCTGGAATTTTTGATTTCTCTAAATTCGATGAGATCCTTGATTTCTCTGCATTTCCTGAATTCATTGAATATTCTGGATTCCCTGAAAATCTTAAATATCCAGAATTACTTAAATTCTCTTAATCCTGGATTTCTTAATTTTCCTGAAATTCTTGATTTCACTGGATTTACAGAATCCTCTAAATTCCAATAATATTCTGGCTCCTGAAATTCCTTGAATATCCTGCATTCCTTGATTTTTCTGAATTCCTCAAATATTACGAATTTCTGAAATTCCTTGAATATCGAGAATTGCTTAAATTATCTGAATTCCTAGAATATACTAAATATCCAAAAATTTTTAAGTATTCTACATCCATAAAATTCCTTTAATATTCTGGATTTCATGAATTCCTAAAATTTTTGAATTCCTTAAATATTCAGAATTCCCTGAATTCCTTAAATATTCGAAATTCCCTGAATTTATTAAAATCTCCCAATTCTTTGATTTCTCTCAATTCGATGATATTCTTGACTTCTCATACATTCCTTAATTTCTTTATACTTCCTAAATTTCTGAATATTCGGAATTCCCTAAATTCCTTAAATATTAGGAACTAGATGAATTCTTTGAATTCTCTAAATTCCTTTAAATATTCTGAATCAGTGTAATTCCTCGAATATCCTGACATTCCTTTAATATTCTGAATTCCATAAATTTCTTAAATAATTTCAATCCGTGAAATTCCTAGAATATCCTGAATTCCGAAAATTTCTTGAATATTCTAAATTCCTGAATTTTTCTAAAATTCTTGATTTCTCGGAATTCTCTAAATATTCTGAATTCTTCACATCCCTTGAATATCCCGAATTCTTTCAATATTCCAAATTCCTTAAACATTTTGAATTCCTGGATTCCTTGATTTCCCTCAAATCGTTTATTTTTCTGAATTTCCTAAATGTTATGAATATGTGTAATTCCTTGAATTCCATAAATTTAATCAATTCCTTAAATGCTCTGAAATTCCCGGAATTCCCTGGAATCTTTAAATAATCGGAATTCCCTGTATATTCTTAATTTTTGTAATTTTTTGAATATCCTTAATTCCACGAATATCCTAAATTCCGTGAATATACTAAATTCCATGAATATCCTGAATTCTATAAATATCCTAAAATTTTAGATTCCTTGACTTCCCTAAACTTCCTGAATTTCCGAATATTCGAAATCCCCTGAATTACTTAAATGTTCGGAGTTCTCCGAATTTCTTAAATATTATGAATTCCCTGAATTCCTTAAATATTCGAAACTTTTTGAATTCCTTAAATATTCAAAATTCTCGAAATTCCTTAAATATTCGAAATTCCCTGAATTTATGAGAATCTCCCAATTCTTTGATTTCTTTGAATTCGACATTTTTAATTTTTCATAGATTCCTTGATTTCTTTATACTTCCTGAATTTTTAAGTTTTCGGAATTTCCTAAATTTCTTCAATATTAGGCATTAAATGAATTCCTTGAATTCCTTAAATATTCTGAATTCCGTAAATATTTAGAATTCCTGAATTCCTGAAATATTTGAAATTCTCTGAATTTATGAGAACCTCCCAATTCTTTTATTTCTCTGAATTCGATGATATTCTTAATTTTTCATAGATTCCTTGATTTCTTTATACTTCCTGAATTTCTAAATACTTGAAATTTCCTAAATTCCTTAAATATTAGGCATTAGATGAATTCCTTGAAACTTCTTTGAATATTCTGAATTCCCTGTGTTTCTTAAATATGTTAAATACCTAAAATTACTTGAATATTCTAAATTCCTGAATTTCTATAAAATTCTTGATTTCTCGGGGTTGTCTAAATATTCTAAATTCTTGAAATTCTTTGAATATCAAGGATTCTTTCAATATCATGAATTTCTTTAATATTTGGAATATCTGAATTATTTGATTTCTACAAAGACCTTCACTTCTATGAATTTCCTAAATTCCACAAATATTCTTAATTTTTTGAATTCCCTAAACTTAATGAATTCCTTAAATGCTTTGAAATTCCCTGGAATTTTCGAATATTCGGAATTCTCTGTATATTCTGAATTCTTGTAATTCCTTGAATATTCTGAATTTCATGAATATCGTGAAATATTAGATTCCTTTAATTCTTTTAATATTCTGAATTCCTAAAATTTCTTGCATAACCTGAATTCATTGATTTCTCTGAATTCCTCGTATATTTTGAATTCCTGAAATCTCTTGAATAACATGAATTCCCGAAATTCCTGGAATATTCTGAATTCTTGAAATTGCTTGAATTATTAAAATTCCTTGAATATCCCGAATTATTTTAATCTGAATTCCTTGTGATTTCTCTAAAATCCTTCATTTCTCTGAATTTTAAAAATTTGATGAATATTTTGAATTCCATGAATTCCAAAAATTTGATGAATTCCTTTATTGATCAGGATTCCCTGAATTCCATGGAATCTTTGAATATTCTGGATTCTTAGAATTCCTTAAATATCCAGAAGTCTCTCAATATCCTAAATTTTTTTTAACATTTTGAATTCCTGGATTCCTTGTTTTCTCTAAAATCCTTAATTTCTCTGAATTTCCTAAATTCCATAAACATCCAGAATTCCTTGAATTCACTAATTTTATGAATTCTTTAAATGCTCTGAAATTCCATAAATTCTCAGCAATCTTTGAATATTGGGATTTACCTTAATATTCTGAATTCTCGTAATTCCTTGAATATTCTGATTTCCTTAAATATCCTGAAATATTGGATTCCTAGATTTTTCTAAAATTCATTATTTCTCGAAAGTCCTTGATTTCTCTGAATTTCCTCAATTCTTCGAGTATTCTGAATTCCCTGAATTTCTTGAATATCCCGAATTCCTTGAATTCTCTTAATTCTTCGAATTCCCTCAATGTCCAGAGTTCATTCGGAATTCTTTAAATTTATGTGAAGATCTCCTAATTCTTTAAATTCTCCGAAATCCTTGATTTCTCTGAATTTCGTGAATTCTTTGAATATTCTCAATTCCCTGAAAATCTTAAATATCCAGAATTACTTAAATTCTCTTAATTCCTGGATTCCTTAATTTTCCTGAAATCCTTGATTTCACTAAATTTACAGAATCCTCTAAGTTCCATTAATATTCTGAATTCATGAAATTCCTTGATTTCTCTGAATTCCTTAATATTTTAAATTTCTAAAATCCCTTAATATCTTGTATTGCTTGAATTATCTAAATTCCTAGAATATTCTGAATTCCCTGAATTTTTTTTAAGTATTCTGAATTCAAAAAATTCCTTAAATATTCGGAATTCCCTAAATTCCTCAAATATTTGAAATTCATGAAATTCCTTAAATATTCTAAATTTCACTCAAATTCTTGATTTCTCAGAATTCCCTAAATACTCTGAATGCTTGAAATTCCTTAATACCCCGAATTCTTTCAATCTGAATTCCTTGAATATCCATAAATTCCCAACATTTAATGAATACCTCAAATGCTCTGAAATTCCCTGAATTCCCTGGATCCTTGAATATTCGGAATTTCTTGAATTCCGTAAATATTCGGAATTACCTGAATTCCTAAAATATTCTGAATTCCGTAAATTTCTTAAATATTAGGAATGACATGAATTTCTTGAAATCCTTAAATATCCGGAATTCCCTGAACTCAAATAATAGGAATTACATGAATTCCTTGAATTACTTAAATGCTTGAAATTCCCTGAATTCCGTAAATATTCAGGATTCCTTGAATTCTGTCAATATTCGGAATTCTCTAAATCCCGTAAATAATCAAAATTACCTGAATTCCGTAAATATTCGATATTCCCTGAATTCTGTAAATATTCTCATTTCCCTGAATTCCGTAAATATTCGGAATTCCCTAAATATTCAGAATTTACTAAATTCCTTAAATATAAGAATTAGATGAATTCTTTGACTGTTCGGAATTCCCTTAATTCCGCAAATATTCGGAATTCCCTGAATTCTGTAAATATTCCTAATTCCCTGAATTCCGTAAATATGCGGAATTCCATGAATATTCAGAATTTACTAAACACCTTAAATATAAAAATCAGATGGATTCTTTGACTGTTCGGAATTCCCTTAAATTCGCAAATATTCGGAATTCCCTAAATTCGTTAAATATAAGAGTTATATGAATTCCTTGAATATGCGGAATTCCCTGAGTTTCTTAAATAATAGGAATTACATGAATCCCTCGAATTACTTAAATACTCGAAATTCCCTTAATTCCGTAAATATTCGGGATTCCCTGAATTCTGTAAATATTCGACATTTTCTGAATTCCGTGAATAATCAAAATTACCAGAATTCCGTGAATATTCGGAATTCCCTGAATGCCGTAAATATTCGGAATTCCCTAAATATTCAGAATTTACTGAATCCCTGAAATATAAGAATTAGACGAATTCTTTGACTGTTCGAAATTCCCTTATTTCCGCAAATATTCGGAATTCCCTGAATTCGTTAAATGCAAGAATTAGATGAATTCCTTAAATATTCGTAATTCCCTGAATTCCTCAAATATTCAGAATTTCCTGAATTCCCTAAATTCGAAATTTCCTGAATTCTGTGAATAATCAAAATTCGCTGAATTCCGTAAATATTCGGAATTCCCTAAATTCCGTAAATATTCGGAATTCCCTAAATTCCTTAAGTATTAGGAATTAGATGAATTCCTTAAATATTCGTAATTCCCTGCATTCTTCAAATATTCAGAATTTCCTGAATCCTCAAATATTCGAAATTCCCTGAATTCTGTGAATGATCGAAATTCCCTGAATTCCGTAAATATTCTAAATTCACTAAATCCCGTAAATATTCGGAATTCCCTAAATCCCGTAAATATTCGGAATTCCCTGAATTCCTTGAATATTAGGAATTAGATGAATTCCTTGAATTCTTTAAACATTCTAAATTACCTGAATTCCTAAAATAATCGGAAATCCCTGAATCCCGTAAATATTCATCATTCCCCGTATTCCTTAAATATTCAAAATTCAATAAATTTCTTAAATATTAGGATTTACATGAATTTCTTGAATTCATTAAATATTCGGAATTCCGTGAATTCCGTAAATATTCCGAATTCCCCTGATTCCATAAATATTCGGAACTTTATGAATTCCATAAATATTTGGAATTCCCTCAATTCCGTAAATATTTGGAATTTCCTGATTTCCGTGAATATTCGGCATTTCCTGAATTCCTTAAATAATCGAAATTTCCTGAATCCCGTAAATATTAAGAATCCCCTGAATTCCTAAAATATTCAGAATTCACTGAATATCGTAAATATTCGAAATTCTCTGAATTCTGTAAATAATCAAAATTCCCTGAATTCCGCAAATATTCGGGATTCCCTGAATTCCATAAATATTTGGAATTCCCTCAATTCCGTAAATATTTGGAATTTCCTGATTTCCGTGAATATTCGGCAT
>JAUELO010000007.1:772740-783869 GCA_032357855.1 Amphibolips quercusostensackenii | reverse complement strand
TTCCCGAATAATAAAATTTGCTAATAATAAAATTTCCGGATAATAAAGTTTCTGAATAATAAAATTTCCGACAGGCAATGAATTAAAAAAATTGTTTTTTACTTAATATTTTTTCATTTATTAAAAATATAATAATCAAATATGTTTGTCAAAAAAAAAGTTTGATGTTTAAAGTTTCTAAAATTATTGTTGGAATTTGAAATACCAATAATTTATTGGAAACAATTTTCATCCAGAAATTTATATTTCTTTCAATTATTATTAATTTAAATTCAAACATTAATTTAAAAACTTTAAACATTAAAATTGTTTGATTACTGTATTTTTAGAAAATAATAGTGTCATTAAAAAATGTTTCAATTGCTTAAATTTGGTAATTTTCTAATTCGGATATTTCAAAATTCGGCAATTTTCTGCTGAGAATGTTATTATTCGTTGATGTTATAAACTTTTTGGGAATTTTGTACAGTCGGGAATTTTATTTTTCGCGATTTTTCAGTCGTCTCAAATAATAAAAATAAATAAAATAAATTAAATATACTTTTACAACTATAAGATACTTTTTTTAAAGTTCAATAATTTTTGAAAAGATGTTTCAAGTTTAATGATAGGATTAATATATATTTTTAATATTGAGAATAACTACAAAATGACTAAAATAAACAAATAATTCAAATACACTTTTTTAACTACAAGATACTTTTTTTAAAGTTCCATAATTACAAAAAAGTGTTTCGAGTTTAATAATAAAAGAATTAATATAATTTATAAATTTGAGAGTAGTTAAAGAAAGGCCATAAAACATGTAAATGAATAAAATACACTTCATAAACTACAAGATACTTTTTTTTAATTTGAATATTTTTAAAAAGGATGTTTCAAGTTTAATAATAGAATTAATATATTTTATTAACATTGGGGGAAACTACAAAAATACTATTAAATAGATAAATAAATAAAATGAATCCAAATAACTTTTCTATTGTATATATTTTTTCAATTATGTAATTCTATAAAAATACTTCAACTTTAATAATACAATAATTGTTTTATTACTATTTAGAGAAACTACAAAAAAGACTTAAAATGTATAAATAAAAATAAGTTTCACTTTCTTAACTACAAGATACTTTTTTCAAAGTTCACTAATTTTAAAAAGATGTTTCGAGTTTTATGCTAGGCTTAGAATATTTGATTAATATTGGAAATAACTACAAAGTGACTAAAATTAAATAAATAAATAAAACATATGTTTCTAACCACAACATACTTTTTTAAAGTCCAGTAATTTTTAAAAGATGTTTCGAGATTAATGATTCAAATATATTTGGTTATTCTTGAGAATTACTAAAAACATACTTTAAAATAGACAAAAAAATACTTTAAAATAAACAAATAATTTAAATCTTTAAACAGTGTTTACTTACTTCAAAGCCTCCCTTTCTTCTTTACTCATAAACTCAATATTGTCTTCTTCTGCCTCCGTAAAATGAAAGTTGCATCCAAAAAGGAGCAAAGCTCCACAAAATATCACCAGACCCGTCATTTTCCTCAAATTTCTCTCCCTGTTTGTCAAGAAATCAAACACTCAAAACAACACATCCTACCACTAAAATTCTTTCCCTTATCATTGGCAGCAAATTTTCATATCGCTACACGCACCTCGCATTTTTATCACTAATTATTGGCACTTTCGCATTTCCCACCTTTCAAAACGTATTCCCAGCACTCAGAAAAATTTCGGCAGCTGCCCAAAAATCCTCCAAAACCAGAGCATATGCTAGGAATG
Organism: Amphibolips quercusostensackenii; assembly: GCA_032357855.1. Lineage (NCBI taxonomy): Eukaryota > Metazoa > Arthropoda > Insecta > Hymenoptera > Cynipidae > Amphibolips > Amphibolips quercusostensackenii. Next base: position 782,080 of record JAUELO010000007.1, on the reverse strand, counting down.
AAAAATTCGCTAAACACTTTTCGTAATTATAAATAACGATTTATCACTTGTTAACAATAAAACACCTTTTTCCCTTGATTTAATGATTGGTTTGACCTATTTTGAAAGTCACAACTGGAAGAAAATCATCGAGATATGAAATTGAGACGCACAAGATTTTGAGGTTAGGTTTCACGAAGCTGTCGATGAAATTTGGATTATTTTTTGAACAGTTGGCGAGTGGTTTATGACGTTTGGCAGGTGGAGGAGGTCGTTTGCGGAGGAAGATAAATACGTGGTTGATAAGGCTGATTAAATATTTTCATCAAGGCCAGATGATGTGGCCATTGACAGCTGAACGATCTTCTACTCCGAAGGCGTTTAAATGTTTCCGGCGTTTCATTTGCGAGTCATTTTTACACTTACGGATGCTATTTTAATCAAGGTCGAGATTCACTCGTAAAGATAACGTTTTGCCCCATTTTTTCCAAGAATTTCTTACAAAAAAGTCTGACGTTTCAGGGACCTTCGGAGTTGTGTCATCTGTCACAACCTAACCTCCTCACTTATTAGTTCCGGTTTTCTCTGCTAGGCAGCGCTCCTAATTTATATCCAAAACCACACTGCGCATGCTTTGCGCCGAATTTCTGATTAGCTACATAGCGCGCGCTTATTTGAAATTTCTTAATATGCAAAAATTATTTTTTTAGAGAAATAATAATTAAAAAATGCATGAAAATACATCTTTCATTTAAAAATATACTTTTGAAGTAACAAATACAATAATGATTTGATTTTACTTTAAAGTCTGAAGGAATAACTTTTTTTCATTAGTAAAATCAAATTATTATTATCATAATTATAACTGCAGAGGTATATTATGTCATGAAAAATGCATTTTTTTGCATTTTGTAATTATCGTTCACTTAAAACAATAATTTGCATATTTAGATATTTTTAAAAAGCGCGCTAATAGCAACTTATGACGCGCATCTGCACTATTGCGCATGCGGTTCATGAGGCGCATCATTTGTTGCCGTTCGCGCGCTTATTTGAAATGTTAAAAAATACAATTTTTATAATTATTATTAATAATTTTAAAAATTATGCTTTGAAATAGAAAAATTCTGATAAATAAATAAACAGTTATTGAAAAACATTGTGAAATTTTTAAAAAGCTTTAAAATTTTATTTCTAAATCCTCAAAAATCTACATTTATTTTTAATGTTTGAAATTTTTTGAAATTTAAAATCATTTTTTATATTGTTTCAAGACTTTTAAATGTATATAAAAAAAATTACTTGAAATCTTAATGTTTAAAGATTTTGAAAAAAATATAGAAGTTTTCGCGAATTTTAAAAGATTTCAAGAGAATACATTTTTTTTAAAAGATTTCTAGGAAAAGGATTTGAAGAATTTTTATAAAATTTTGAATCATTCAAAATTATGCATAGATATTTTACAAGTTTTTAAAAGATTCGCAAATAATTTAAATTTGAGAAGATTTACAAAATTTGTAATAAAATAAAACTTTTTTGAAATTACATTTTTAAAAAATCAAAACTTTTAAATGACTTTTTGTTTAAAAAAATTATTTTTAAAGATAAAATTTAAGTAAATTTAAAATCATCTAAAATAATTTCCAAAAATGTGGAAAAAGAATCTGGAATATTTTAAAGCAGTCTTTTAGGAATTTTGGAAGGTTTTACGAGAATAATTTTTTTAAAGATGTTTAGGAAAATTTTCATTTTTTAAAATTAATTTTTTTTTAAATTTACAAAAATTAAAAAAAAATTTAAATCAAATGCAGATTTTTTTTAATGAGATTTCGAAAAAAAGTTTAGAAGCTTTTTAAGTATGTTTAAACATTTTAGAAATGTTTTTATTTTTCTTTAATTTTTTGAAAATATACAATTTAGAATTTTTTTTTTAATTTTACAGAATTTTATAAATAATTTAGAAAAAGCTCATATAATTTTAAGAGATATTTAAGTATAGGAGTTCTTTTGAAATTGCAAAAATAATTTTAAATTTGAAAAGATAAAAAAAAATGTAAAACAACATGTAGATTTTTGAGGATGAGTTTTCGAAAAAAAATTAGAAGTATAAAAGAAATAAAAAAATACTTCATAAATTTTCAAAAAAAATTAAAAATTTTGAAACATTAAAAAAAAATAATTTTGCTGCCACAAATTAAAAAAAAAATATATTCGTTTCAAACCTTTAAAAATTCTTGAAAAGCTTTAAATTTTTTTCGAAATCTTAAAAAATCTACATTTCAAGAAAATCTTTTTAATCATACAGGAGTTTTTTTTTTAATTTAAGGAAAAGTTTTATTAGTTTTTAAAGATATTTTAGAATAGAAGTTTTTAGAAAATTGCAAAAATAATTTTAGATTAGAAAAGATTTTGAAAAATGTAAAACAAACTGTACATTTTTTAAGATGAGTTTTCGAAAAAAAATTAAAAGCTTAATTTTCTTACTTCAAAACATTAATTTTCAGTTTTAATTTCTAATTCTATTTCCAAACATTTTCAGAAAAAAATTTCTTGGAACCTTTCGAAATTCTCAAAAAGCTTCTTAATTTTAAAAAGAATTTAAACATAGAAGTTTTTTAAAAATGCAAAAATAATTTTAAATTTGAAAAGATTTTAAAAATGCAAAACAAAATGTAAATTTTTGAAGATGAGTTTTCGAAAAAAATTAAAAGCTTATTTTTCTTATTTCGTAAAATCAATTTTGAGTTTAATTTTTAATTTTATTTCAATACATTTTCCACAAAATTTTTAAATGTTGAAGAAAATCTGAAATATTTTATAGCAATTTTTCAAAATATTACTTAAATTTACAAAATTTAACAAAAGAATCGAGCCTTTTTAAAAGATATTTAGGAATTTTAGGAATTTTGAAAAAAATGAAAAAATATTTTATTAATTTTCGAAAATATTCTCAAGTTTTAATATATTAAAAAATAGGCTGTGTCTAGTCGTCCCGAAAAATTGGGGGACTTGGAAAAGGGTATCGGCTAGTCGTCCTGAATTTCCGGGACGACTAGCCAAGCGTATGAAAAATATTGGACTAGTCATCCTGAATTTCGGGACGACGAGACACTTTGTGAAAAATATTAATTTTGCTACCAGAAATTTAGAAAAAATATTTTTTTTTCGAAACCTTTTGAAATTCTTAAAAAGCTTCTTAATTAAAAACAATATTTGAGTATAGAAGTTTTTGAAAAATGCAAAAATAATTTCAAATTTGGAAAGATTTAAAAAAATGCAAAACAAAATCTAAATTTTTGAATATGAGTTTTCGAAAAAAATTAAAAGCTTATTTTTCTTATTTTGTAAAATAAATTTTAGGTTTAATATTTAATTTTATTTGAACACATTTTCCAACAATTTTTTAAATGTGGAAGAAACCTGGAATATTTCATAGCAATTTTTCAAAATATTACTTGAATTTACAAAAGAATCGAATCATTTTTAAAGATATTTAGGAGTTTTAGGAATTTTGAACAAATAAAAAAATATTTTATTTATTTTCAAAAATATTTTCTATTTTTAATATATTAAAAAAAATTAATTTTGCTACCAGGAATTTTGAGAAAAATTTTTTTTTCGAAACCTTTCAAAATTCTCAAAAAGCTTCTTAATTTAAAAAATATTTAATTATAGAAGTTTTTTAAAAATGCAAAAATAATTTAAAATTTGGAAAGATTTAAAAAAATGCAAAACAAAATGTAAATTTTTGAAGATGAGTTTTTGAAAAAAAATTAAAAGCTTATTTTTTTTATTTGGTAAAATTAATTTTAAGTTTAATTATTAATTTTATTTCAATAAATTTTCTAACACTTTTTTAAATGTTGAAAAAACCTGGAATATTTTATAGCAATTTTTGAAAATATTACTTGAATTTACAAAATTTTACAAAAGAATCGAGTCATTTTGAAAGATATTTAGAAATTTCAAAAGTTTGGAAAAAATAACAAAATATTTGATAAATTTTCGAAAATAAATTTTACGTTTAAAATATTTAAAAAAAATTAATTTTGCTTCTAGGAATTTTGAAGAAAAAAAATTTAATTCTTTTGAAAAACTCTTTAAAATTCTTGAAAAGATTCTATTATTTTTTAAAACCTTAAAAAATCCCTATTTTAAGGAAATTTTTTTCATCATATAAATTTTTTTATAATTTTAGAAAAAATTTAATTAATTTTGAAAGATATTTGAGTATAGAATGTTTAAGAAAATTGCAAAAATAATTTTAAATTTGGAAAGATTGAAAAAAATGTAAAACAACATATAGATTTTTGAAGATAAGATTTCGAAAAAAAATTAAAAGCTTATTTTTCTTACTTTGGATTTTTGAAGTTTCGAAAAAAAAAAAATATTTGTTAAATTTCGGAAAATATGTATTATTATTTATTAATTTTTCTTTTAGGAATTTGAAGAAAATTTTTTATTCTCTTGTAACTTTTCAAAAATCTTAAAAAAGTTCTGAATTTTTTTTTTTAATCTTTCAAGACCCACATTGTGAGGAAATTTTAAATTAAAAAAGGTTTTAAAAATTCTAAAAAATGTAGATTTTTGAAGATGAGTTTAAAAAAAAAAGATTCAAGTTTTTAACGGATTTTGAAAGGTTTTAAGAAAGAAACAAAATTTTCTCAAGATTCCTGGGAAAATCTAAAATGATTTCTTATTTTGAAAAATGGATTTTAAGTTTTAATTTTATTTCAAAACATTTCAAAAGATTTCCAAAATGTTTATTTTGTAAGATTACAAATTTTAAAGTAAGTTTAAAAGCTATATAGAAGTTTTTAAGAAAAAATATTGTAATTTGAAGAAATATTATTAAATTGAAAAAAGTTAAACTTCGAATATTTCAAAACGAAATAAAAATTTTTTATTTCTCCGAGTTTTCGGTGAAATTCGATTCTGTTGAGAACATATTAATGAATTTTATAAGTTTTTAACAGATAAAAAATATTTAAAAACTTGAAAATATTTTGTCCAAATTGTAATATAGAATTCAGAATCTTTTAGCAAATAAATAGATTGTTATTTGACAATTGTTATTTAGTATTAAAAATTATTTAGCCTCAATGCTAGTCATTGTAAAAACTTGATTAGCACATTAAACAATTTCAAAAAAGCGCGCTATTTACAGCTAATGAGACTGTCAATGTGACGCATGCGCATTATGGTCAGGAATCAGCACAGAGCCACCTCACTAGCGAACCTATACGAAATTTCCAGAACTAAAAAATGCTACTAGTTATAAAAAGAGATAGAGATATCACTATCTCTTTTTAACCAATGTCATTTTCTTAGTTCCTGGACCTTATTATAGGTTCGCTAGTGAGGTGCCGCATCTTGGTTTACACTATCTCTGGTGCAGTCTGCTCCCACTCAATCAAATTCGTAAATCGTAGAATAAAATAGTTAGGAAAGGCTCTTTTTACCCTAAAATTCGTAAAAAGAGAATCTTTTGGTTAAATATTAAGTAAAAGACAAAAAAAATATTCAAAAATTTGTAATTTTTCAATAAAAATCGACGATTTTTTCGTGAAGTAGAAGTCTAGCAGAAGCAGCCAGGAATAAACGTGCATAGACGTGTTTAAAAGTGTCAATCTTGGCCTTAAATCCTTTAAATCTAGGCTTTTATTTTTTAAAATGAAGCTTTTAACGCATAATATGTTGACTTCAAAATGCCTGAAAGGTGTTTCTGTCGGGTATCCTCTTGGAATTGTGGTAAGAATCTATTATTAACTTTATTTTTATTTATAAGGAATACTAACCTCATCGATTTTTAATATATTGGTTCCTTTTTTTAATTTTCAAGCTACCTTTTATTGAAAAAGACTTGACTTTGCTGTTTATTATTAAAATTTTATTATTTTTTCATTTTTATATACACTTTATATGCGTAAATTTGTGTTTTTGTGTATTTCGTGTGTCGGAGTTTTTAAATAATTTTGAGGTTAGGTTGTCAAATCCAAGATTTTGGATTTATTCACAAATAGAAAAATAATTTTTAATTAAAAATTTTTCTCATTTGCAAGAGGCGATTTTTTTTACATTTTTATTGATTTGTAAAGGAAAAAATTTTTAGTTTTAATTCTTCTTTTCAATTTTCGATTAAAAAAAAAAATTTGGTTACAAATTTTTTTTGATTAAAAGATGGGGATTTTTACATTTTTATTGATTTATAAAGGGAAAAATTTTGACTTAATTTTTCGTTTCAATTTTCTATGGAACTTCAGACTAAGGAAAATTTTGGTTTTTAATTTTTTCCTTAATTGACTGGAGTTTTTTATTAGTAGCTTTTTTTTTTAGCTAGAACGTAAGAAATAAATTTTTTTTCTGAATTGGAAGAGGGAATTTTTTATTTTAAAATTTTTTTGGATTGGGAATGGAGAATTATTTAAAGAATTTTTTGAGGTAGAACGGAGCAAGTGTTAGTTTTTTCTAAGTGGGAAGAAGAAATTTTTTAAATATAATTTTTCTGAATTGGAAAAGGGAATTTTTTCTTTTAAAAAAAAACAAAGATTACTAAAAAACAATAAATTTTCAAGAGCATAATTTAATTTTTATCAAAATAGTTAAATTTTCAAGTATAAAAGATAAATTTTCAACCAAAAATAGAATAGCTGGATTTTCAGTTAAAAAAAAAAAATTAATTTTTTTCGAAAAAAAATGAACGAATTTTTAACTAAATAATTATATTTTGAACCAGATAGCTGAATTTTCAACTAAAAAGATAAATATATAATCCAGAATGAAATTGTTAAATTTTTATTTAAAAAAATGAATTTTCAACAACAAAAAAATCGAATTTTCAACAAACAAAAAAATATATTTCAAACAAGAACATTAATTTTCTACCAAAAACGACGAATTTTCAACAAGATATTTAATTTTCATCAGATTAGTTTAATTTTTAACCAAAAAACATCAATTTTCTACCAAAAACCTTAATTTTCCACCAAATACACGAATTTTGAACCAAAAATTGAATAGCTGGATTTTTAGTTCAAAATTGAATTTCGAACCAAATAGTTGAATTATTAACTAAAAAGATAAATATATAATCAAAAATGTAATAGTTAAAATTTTCTATTACAAAAATGAATTTTCAACAAGAAAAAAACTAATTTGCAACCAAAAAGATGATACTTGAAGCAATAGCATAAATTTTATGCCTTAAAAAAATCGAATTTTTAAAAAATATTAAATTTTAATGAAAATAGTTTAAATTTTGACCAAAAACATTAATTTTCTACTAAAAACTTTGATTATTCTTCGATCAAATATACGAATTTTCAACAAAAAATGGAAGAGCTGGATTCTTAGTTAACAAAATTAATATTTTACTAAAAAACACAACAGCGAATTTTCAACTAAATAATTAAATTTCGAACCAAATAGTTTAATTTTCAACTAAAAAGGTAAATATAACAACAAAAATGGAATAGTTGAATTTTCAGTTGTAAAAATAAATTTCAAACGAACAAAAAAATATTTAACCAAAAAGATGTCAATTAAAGCAAGAACATTAATTTTCCACCAAAAAAAGACATTTTCAACAAAATGTTTAAATTTTCCACCAAATATACGAATTTTCAACCATGCAGTTGAATTTTCAAATAAAAAAGATAAATTTTTAACCAAAAATGGAATGGATGGATTTTCAGTTTAAAAAATTAATTTTTAACTAAAAAAAAAACAGAAATTTCTGACAAAAAAGGTAAATTTTCAACCAAATAGCGGAATTTTCAACTAAAAAGGTAAGCATATAATCAAAAATGTAATAGTTAAATTTTCATTTACAAAAATGAATTTTCAAAAAAAAAAAAAAAACGTATTTGAAACCAAAAAGATAATATTTCAAACAATAACATTAATTTTCTACCTAAAGAAATGAGGTTTCAAAAAAATATTATATTTTCAGGAAAATAGTTTGATTTTGAACCAAAAACATTAATTTTCGACTAAAAACCTTAATTTTCCACCAAATACACGTAACCTCAACCAAAAATTAAATAAAATTAATTTTTCACTAAAAAGAAAACAACGAATTTTCAACTAAATAATTAACTTTGAACTAAATAGTTGAATTTTGAAAGAAAAGATAAATACGTAACCAAGAATGGAATTGTTAAGTTTTTGGTTACAAAAATTTTCTAACAAGATAACGAATTTTCAATAAAATATTTAAATTTTTATCAAAATAGTTTAAATTTCTACAAAATAATTGAATGTTTAACTAAAAAAGATTCATTTTTGACCAAAAAATAGAGTAACTGGATTTTCAGTTAAAAAAATTAATTTTCAAGCAAAAGAAAGACGAAATTTTAACAAAGTATTAAATTTTTCAACCAAATATTTAAATTTTCATCAAAATAGTTTAATTTTCAATCAAAAACGCTAATTTTCTACTAAAAACCTTAATTAATTTGAAAAATTGAATAAAAGTTGAAAAATTATTTTTTTACTAAAAAAAGCAACGAATTTTCAACTAAGTAATTAAATTTTGAATCAAATATTTAAATTTACACTTGCAAAAATGAAATTTCAACAACAAAATAACGAATTTTCAACATGATATTTAAATTTTCATTCAAATAGTTTAATTTTCAACCAAAAACATTATTTTTCTACTAAAAACCTTAATTAATTTATCACTAAATACACGAATTTTCAACCGTTTAGCTGAATTTATAACTAAAATGTATAAATTTTCAACTAAAAATGGAATAGCTCAATTTTTAAATGAATATTTTTGTTGAAATGGAAGATTTACATTTTTTTTTAAACAATCATCTTGAATTGAAATTAAGGAAATCTATATTTTTTACATTTTTTTGAATTGTTAAAGAGAACTTGAAGTTTTTAACATTTTTCTTTTAATTTGAAGAGGGATTTGTTTTTTAAATTTGGAAGAGAGGATCTTTTTGAACATTTTTATTGAATTGAAAGGGAAGAAATCTCGATTTTTAATTTTTCTTCTGTATTGTTAGAGAGAACTTGAAGTTTTTACTATTTTTGTTGAACAATTCAATTTAAAATTTAATTTTTTTATTGAGTTCAAAGGAAGAAAATTTTGTTTTTAATTGTTCTCTGAATTTTAAGAGGAAATTTGTTTTCGAATTTTTTTTTAATTGGAAGATAAGAATTTTTTGAAACATTTTGTTGAAGTTGGAAATGAAGATATCAAGATTTTTAATTTATTTTCCAATTGCTACAGAGAATTTGATGTTTTTCACATTATGTTTGATTCTAAGGGAGAAAGTTTTGTGTTTTAATTTTTTTTGTAAATATTTGAAGAAGTTTTTGATTTGTAACATTTTTATTGGGTTGG
>JAUELO010000007.1:677843-695883 GCA_032357855.1 Amphibolips quercusostensackenii | reverse complement strand
CAAAGGTGGGACGAGACACGTCCAAGAATTCGGTAATGTTTGCCACTGATGGAAAACCGTGAGCAGACTCATGCACATGCGCACTGGCGATTGCCATGTCACTTGTTATATTTTATGTTATATTTTGAAGTCTCGATGCATATGTAGGTTGTGTTTGTGTAACGGTGTGCGCCGCTTTTAGCTCTAAAACTCTAAGGCCACTAAGGCTGTTTTACTAAATACTGTTTTGGCTAGTGATCTTTTGGCGGGAAAATTCAAATGCTTCGAAATAAAAGTTGCTTGTATACATGTAAAAGCACAGTAATTATTATTGTACACAAACTCTACGAAAACTATAGCCTATTTGCGATATTATATATCTATATTTAAGTATCGTATTCGATTTCTAATAAGTTATACAGTCTTAAAAATATTGCGTCGGTTATATGTCTACAAAAATTTTAAGGTTAGGAAGTTTAAACCTTGAGCTACTTTTAGCATCAATAATGGGGTATGGCGCCAGTCAGATGCCATAAAAAAGCGACCTTTGGACTTAAAAACAGAAAACCGTCACCTAAAGTAATAAATGTGAATCCTGTCGAAAAATGAACTTTGGACCCATTATCCTTGAACTGTCACTCACTTAAATGACCTTGCACCAGTAAAAGGAGTAAAGTGACCTCATTTAGTACTGGTTATTCGACACTTAAATTGAGTAACGTTAGCATTTCTATTGAGTAAACACAAAAAGAAGGAATAAATCCCACCCTAAATAAGGTTTTAAATATAGATGCAGAGCTCGAAAACGTCAAAATATTATATCTCGGCGCGCGCCGTTTAAACTTTAAACTTTGTGTTAGGCTTACTTGTGTGTTTTAGGACGAAACTAATAATAGTTAATCATTACTTTGAAAGACTATTTCTGTTTTATTTGTCAATATTAAGATGAATAATGCGTAATCTGGACTCTGAATTATTCGATCTTATGGAAGTGTTCTCCGATTCTCAATACCAGCCTTTTCAAATCTGCTGCGTCTACTATCAACTACTTTATGTGATAATAATTGTTTATACACATGATTGTACAGAAGAGTACATTATCCACGAACTATTGTTTATCGAAGATTAGGAATAAAACAATTGATTTTTTAATTATCAACTTAAATCTAGTGTGTGTAGTGTTTTCTTTATTTGAATATCAAACTTGACCTACTTTTGCGGCTAATGGTTTCAGCCATTTAACGACGAGTAACGAATTCACACCTCGACATATCAGCGTTTTGTTCCATTAGATCACAATCGATTGCAGTCTTGAAACGCAACAGTTCGCTTGTGTTTTTATTTTGTTAGGTGCACGTGTCAAAACACAAATTCAAAACTTCCAACGTGTTGACATGGCAACCGCTATTCCAGTGTGCATGCGTAAGGATCTGCTCACGGGTTTCCATTTGTGGCAAACATTAACGAATTCTTAGACGTTTCTCGTCCCACATTCCACTTACAAAGATACTACTGCCTAATATTCCTTCATGGTTAAAATTAAATTTCATGTCTATGAGGAACGTTTTTTTTTGTCAGAGCGATCTAAGCAATATTTTTTCTTGTTCTATTTTTACAGCGAGCTTCGCCCCTCGGACGTTCAAACAGCTGCGCCCTGGACTCTGTTCCCGCACTAGGACACCTTACCGGTCCGATAAAATCTTAATTCTTTGAAAAGCTCATATAGTGCAGACGCCAATTTAATACAGCAAAATGCGACCATATTTTATACACTAAAAATAAATTCAAATAAATTGTGTAAACTTCTGTACTTCGGCAATGGGTTAGCCGGTTTGTTTGGCCCTCTGCGTGAGGACATCTTGGATTTAGTGATAGTGACGTCACAACGTGTCCTGAAAATTTTATTTTTTCAACTCACGTCTAAACGAAATAAGATATCGCTCTGGAATTTTGGGAAATAAAAAAAGGCAGTAATGATAATGTCTCTGCTTTTTTTTGTTTAAAATGAAATAAAAAATGTTTTCTAAGAACAGAAATCTTACAGCGAATAAAAAATAAATTGAAAGAATTCAGAAGTGTTCAAAAGAGTTCTATAGATTTTTAAAAGAAAAATTCTTGCTAGTAAATAATTTAGAGAAAAGAAATTCCCATTTTATTGTTAGTATTCTTTCGTACTGCGCATGCGTCGTGTGGATAAACCTGTTTAGTTACCGACGGCGCGATAATTTAAAATGATTAAGCGTGCAAGTCAATTTATTTTGAAGGAGTAAAATCAATTATTACCTTTCACTTTATAATTCTATTTTGCAATCAAAGAATTATTTTTAATAGCTTTACAGTTATTATTTGTTGTAAACAAATTCATAAGAATATAAAATATTCAAAAAAATTATAAATTGTCGGGAAGATTTCAAAAGATCTCAAGGGGTCCTCTATTTTCATTTATTGAAATTAAAGTGACTAGAATGATCTATTTATTTTTAAAAACTGAGGAAAAAGTAATCTGAAAATAAATAAAAAATAAATAAGAATTGAGTCTTTCTCCAAAAAATATTTATAAAATTAAGTGTTCTAGGTTCATGAAAAATAAGTCACCAAACTTGAAGTTCTCTTGTTTATTTCACTGATTGAATCGATGTACTTACATATTAAGTATAAATGTCATGTTTTATAATACTGCTACAGTTTTCTTAAGAAAAAAATCGTATATTACAAATATTCCATTAGGTAGCAGTCAATCATCAATTGCACTTTTGTCTTCATTTCAATTTTATTCGATTAAAAATTAATTTTGTATTCAATTTCTAATTAAAATATGTTCCTGACATTTGAAAAATTGAAATAAAAATCAGCCTTTTTAGGTAGAAATTGTTCGAATGTTTTCAAATTTCTGAGTAATTTCAAATGAATCTCTCAAATCTATAAAAAAAGACAGGAAATATTTCCAATTGTTGAGAAAAGAAATCACTTTGAAATTTGAAAACGTTGAAATTAAAGAGATTCAGATTCTATTTTAGAATATTTAAGTCCCTATGCGCTCTAAGGAATGTTTATGATTCACATTTATATCTATAAGTATCTTATTTACAGAGATTCAAGGCGCTCGATAAATTCTGAGCAAATCGAAGAGTTGCTTTTCTTTTACAATAAAGAAAAAAGCAAGACAGTAGGAGATAATATTTGGGGAAATTCCCCTCTCACTGGCGACAAAAGGCAGTCTTGAGGGATAGAGATAATTATTTTTCTTTACAAGTCAAAAAATTTTCAGCTCTCTCACGAAAGGAAAATTTTCTTATTTAAAATCTGAGAAACAATCTGTAAACCCTCAAATGTTATTATCTTTTCGAAAAATTTTTTTTCAAAGAAAAACTCTCATTCCGTCAATAGGGTGGTCGAAATTTTTTTGTATTTTCATGGTCCTCATTTCCCGGATTTGTGAGATTCAAACAAAAAAATGATGAGATAGTTTTTTATTTTGAAATCCCTAAAATTAGCCGCCTTTTTTTTATTTTTATCACTACTTTTTAAAGGTAGGCGATTTACTAAGAAAAGAAAAAGAAAATAAAAGAATGCAAGATTCTTCTTATCGTATATTGATTATTTTTTTTATAACTGAAGAGCCGAAGAAAAGCTAAAGAATGTAGAAAAACCTCAACTTTCTAGGTTATGTTATAACATAACCTAAAATGTCTTGAACTCGTTAGTTTTCTAAAAGACCAACCGATTTTGATTAAATAATTTTATTTCCCGTCAAAAATTTTCTACTATAACCTAAAATGGCTTAAAATTAAAAGCCTTACAAGCTTTTTGAAGTAACGAATGATTTTTGGCCAAAATTTTAATTTTCTGCAAAAACTAACTACCACAACCTAAAACTGTTATGGAAAACATGAGTTTTTTATGTAGAATTTTATTATTTTAAATTCTTTAAAAGTCTTTAGGAGAATTCTTTTTTTTTAACGTCAATTCTTTTAAATTAATTAGAATTATTTTAAATCATTTCGAATTAATTTACATTCTTCTGAAGTATCTAAAAGAATTCTTTAAAATAATGGTTTTAAATTATTTAGAATAACGGTTTTGAATTATTTAGAATTATTTTTTAATATTTGAAATTTTTTTAAATTATTGCGAAATATATTCAAATTTTTACAAAAATTCGTTTGACTTCTTTTAAATCATTTATAAGAATCTTTTTAAATAATTTATTTAATTTCTTTTGAATTTTTTGCAATGAGTTTGAGTTATTTAGAATTATTCTTAACTTTTGATTTTTTTTGTTAATATTACAAATTATATTGAAGCCTTTGCAAACATTCGTTTGAATTCTTTCAAGTAATTTTGATTTTTTTTAACATTATTTTGATTTATTTAGAATTACTTGAAAGTTTTTGCTGCAAAAATACGTTTGAATTCGTTTGAATTATTCAAAAGAATTTTTTTGAATCATTTTAAATTGTTTTAAATGCTTTTGTATTCTCTCAAATTCTTTAAATTTTTTAAATTATTTTAAATTATTTTCAAGTTTTTAAAATTACGTACTATTTTATTCTTTGTAGTTCTTTTAAAGTCTTTAGAAGAACTCTTTTTGTTGAAGTGAATTCTTTTAAATAAAAAATAAAAATTTTAATCATTTTGAATTATTTAGAATTTTTTAAATTTGTTTCAAATATTTGTAATTGTTTAAAATCCCTTTCTACTCTCGCAAATTCTTTTGAATACATCTTTAATTTTTTTTATTCTTTCAAATTATATAGAAGAATTCTTTTAAATAATGCTTTTCGAATTTTTTCTGATTTTTTAAAATTATTTCAAATTGCTTTAAAGCTTTTATCAAAAGTCGTTCGAATTCTTTTCAATAATTGTATTTGTTTAAAATTCTTTTCTATCATATCAAATTCTTTTAAATACACCTTCAATTATTTTGAATTCTTTCAAATTAATTAGAAGAATTATTTTAAATAATGATTTTAAATTCTTTTGAATTCTTTAGAATTATTTTTAATTATTTGGAATTTTTTAGAATTATTTTAAATTATTTTTAAGTCTTTATAAACATTCGTTTAAATTCTCTTAAATTCTTTCAAAGTCTTTAAAATCTTTTAAAATAATAGTTTTGTATTCTTTTAAATTATTTTGAATTTTTTAGAATTATTTTGACCATAACCTCAAACTTTTGTGGAAAACGTAAGTTTTAAAAAGAACTGAAGGTTTTTGTTAAAAAATCTTATATTTTTGGCAAAAAATTCCTAACATAACCTTAAACTGTTGAAAAGTAAGATTTTAAAACTTTAAATTAGTTAAATTAGTAAATTTCTCTAAAATATCTTATTAATTTTATAACAAAATATTGATTTTCAGCGTAAATTTCCTGCCATAACCTCAACTTCCCAGAACTTCTAAATTTTCTAAAGACATGAGGATTTCTATTGTAAATCTTGGATTTTCGAAAAAATGCCGAACATTACCTCAAATGTCTTGAACTTGCAAGTCTCACAAGTTTGCCAGATCTGAAGATTATTTTTAATAAAATTGCATTTCCAGCAAAAATTTCCTAGCATAACCTCAAATTGGGGAAACTTGTAAACTTTATAAAAAAAAAAAATTTTACGGCAGGCTACCTATAATTCTCTTTACATGCATAAACATCCACTTTTCTCAAGCAAAGTTTCCAAAAATACAAAGTTACTAGTTTATTACTGAACATATGACCCAATTTTTATCAAGAAAAGTCGAACTTAACTCACATCAAAGTGTTTGCTTTAACTGACATGGCAGGCTACCCTGCCTTCATTAATAGTTTGTAAAAAAAAATCAAACGCATTTTTGGACCACCCTGCTCATAATTCCTTTTACATTTATAAACATTTACTTCTCCCAATCAGATTTTCCAAAAATACAAAGTTACTAGTTTATTACTCAACATATGACCCAATTTTTATCAAGGAAAGTCGCCCTAAACTCACATAAAAATGTTGGCTTTAACTGACATGGCAGGCTACCCCGCCGTCATTAATAGTTTGTAAAAAAAAATCAAACGCATTTTTGGACCACCCTATCCATAATTCCTTTAGCATTTATAAACATATACTTCTCCCAAGCAGAGTTTCCAAAAATACAAAGTTACTAGTTCATTACTCAACATATGACCCAATTTTCACCAAGAAAAGTCGCCCTAAGCTCGCATCAAAGTGTTTGCCTCGGCTGCCACGGCAGGCTACCCTGCAGTCGGCAATAGATTGTAAAAAAAATCAAACACATTTTTGGACCACCCTACCCATAATTCTCTTTACATTCATAAACATCCACTTTTCCCAAGCAGAGTTTCAACAAATACAAAGTATTTCCCGTGAAACTTTTGATCAAACAATGTGAGTGCTCCCCTGCAAAATATTCATCCCATTCCTTCCGCCTTCTGCGTCCGAAGACTCAATTTGCTCTTTGAGCAATTCAAGCTCCCTGATTCCGGAAACTGTGACTTCGTACTTGTGAGTGACGAGGCTTCGATAGAAGTGGATCGCGAAGGCAAGGAAGATGATTAAAACTGGAATGAGAACTATACAGGCTGACCAGGCTGCGATCTGGGAGAAGTCGTAAAATTTGACCCAGCAGAGAATCGCGATTTCGAGGAGAAAAAGCAAAAGTCCGAGGAGGGTTGAAAATGCCCAGGCGACCTCGATGTACCAGTGGAGACGCTCGTGAGGAGATTCGTGGACGAGGCTGATGCTGTGAAGATTGCAGACGGCTTCGATGTTTGGAAGGATGCAGGTGGAGATCATCAGGGCGAGCATGTGGACTGCTACGAGGAGAGTTGTGCAGACGGCGAAGGCGATTAACATTTCCTTGGGTACTTTCGTGTCTGAGTTCAGCTGCACTTCAACCATGGCGACCTTTAATCATTTAAACATATTTGACTTCATTCAAACGATTTTCAATTATTTTTTATTATTTTCTCTCCTTCACCTGGGAATTCGAAAACAATTGGTAGATAACCCTACTCTTTTAAATTCTTTCGTATTTTTCACAGTTATTTTGATTTATTTGGAATTACGTAGAATTTTATTATTTTTAATTCTACTCAAGTCTTCAAAAGAATTCTTTCCAATAAATTGTCATTATTTAAAATTATTTTCTATTCTATCGAATTATTTTAAATATACCTTTAATTATTTTTGAATTCTTCGAAATTAATTAGGAGAATTCTTTTAAATATTGATTCTTAAGTCTTAAAAACTATTTTTAATTATTAAAAATTTTTGGAATTATTTCGAATTATTTTTAAGCCTTTAAAAAAATTTGTTTAAATTCTTTTGAATTCTTTCAATTTTTTTTTAATTATTTGGAATTATTTTAAATGACGTAGCATTTTATTATTGTAACTTCTTTTAAAATCTTTAAAAGCATTCTTCCCAATAAATTTTAATTATTTAAAATTATTTTGTATTCTGTCGAATTATTTTCAATACACCTTTAATTATTTTTGAATTCTTTCAAATTAATTAGGAGAATAATTTTAAATATTAATTTTTAATTCCTTAAAATTATTTTGAATTATTTAAAATTTTCAGAATTATTTCGAATTATTTTGAAGCCTTTATAAAAATTTGTTTAAATTCTTTTGAATTCTTTCAATTTTTTAAATTATTTTTAATTATTTTAAATGACGTAGCATTTTATTATTGTAACTTCTTTAAAATTCTTTAGAAAAGTTCTTTACAATGATGGTTTTGAATTCTTTGAAAGTCTTAAAAAGGATTCTTTTTAATAATTTTTCATTATTTAAAATTATTTTCTATTCTATCGGATTATTTTAAATACACCTTTAACTATTTTTGAATTCTTTTAAATTAATTAGAAAAATTCTTTTAAATATTGATTCTCAATTTTTTTTTATTATTTTTGATCATTTTACATTTTTAGAATTATTTCGAATTATTTTGAGCCTTTATAAAAATTTGTTTGCATTCTTTTGAATTCTTTCAATTTTTTTAAAATTATTTTCAATTTCATTATTTGAAAGTCTTTAAAAGAATTCTCCCCAATAAATTTTCATTATTAAAAATTATTTTCTATTCTATCGAATTATTTTAAATACGTTTTCAACTATTTTGAATTCTTTTACATTAATCAGAAAAATTCTTTTAAATATTGATTCTCAATTCTTTAAAATTATTTTTAATTATTTGAAATTTTTAGAATTATTTCAAATTATTTTGAAGCCTTTATAAAAATTTGTTTAAATTCTTTTGAATTCTTTCAAATTTTAAAAAATTAATTTGAATTATTTTGAATTACGTAGCATTTTAATATTGTAACTTCTTTGAAATTCGGTTGAAATTTTTTTTTAAATAATGGTTTTGAATTCTTTCAAAGTCTTCAAAAGGATTCTTTTTAATAAATATTTATTATTAAAAATTATTGTCTTTTTTATGGAATTATTTTAAATACACCTTAAATTATTTTGAATTCTTTTAAAGTAATTAGAAGAATTCGTTTAAAGTAATTAGAAGAATTCTTTGAAATAATGATTTTCAATTTTTTAAAATTATTTTTAATCATTTGAAATTTTTAGAATTAATTCGAATTATTTTGAAGCCTTTAAAAAAATTTGTGTAAATTCTTTTGAATTCTTTCGAATTTTGAAACATTATTTTCAATTATTTTTAATTACGTAGCATTTTATTATTTTTAATTCTTTTAAAGTCTTTAAAAGAATTTTTTCCGACAAATTTTCATTATTTAAAATTATTTTCTATTCTATCGAATTATTTTAAATGCGTTTTTAACTATTTTTAATTCTTTCAAATTAATTAGAAGAATTCTTTAAAATAATGATCTTCAATTCTTAAAAAATAATTTTTAATTATTTGAAATTTTTTAAATTATTTCGAATCATTTTGAGCCTTTATAAAAATTTGTTTGAATTCTTTTAAATTCTTTCGAATTTTTAAAAATTATTTTGAATTATTTTGAATTACGTAGCATTTTGTAATTTTAAATTCTTTCAAAGTCTTCAAAAGAATTATTTCCAATAAATTTTCATTATTTAAAATTATTTTCAATTTTATCGAATTATTTTAAATATACCTTTAATCATTTTGAATTCTTTCAAATTAATGAGAAGAGTTCTTTTAAATAATGATCTTTAATCTTTTAAAATTATATGAAATCATTAAAAATTTTTAGAATCATTTCAAATTATTTTGAGCCTTTATAAAAATTTGTTCGAATTCTTTTTAATTTTTTGAAATTATTTTTAATTATTTTAAATTAAGTAGCATTTTATTATTTTTAATTCTCAAAAGTCTTTGAAAGAATTCTTTTCAATAAATTTAAATCTTTCGAGTTCTTTCAAATTAATCAAAAGAATTCTTTTAAATAATGCTCTTGAATTATTTAGAATTTTCTATAATTATTTTTTAATATTTTGAATTGTTTTAAATGCTTTCCTGTTCTCTCGAATTCTTTTAAATACATATTTAATTTTTTTAAATTTTTTTGAATTATTGAGAAGATTTCTTCTAAACATTGCTTTTAAATTCTTTTGATTAAAAATTTTTTTTAGAATTATTTAGAATTATTTCAAAAACTTAACAAAAATTTCTTCAAATTCTTTCCAATAATTTGAAATTGTTTTAAATGACTTTCTATTTTCTTGAGTTCTTTTAAATACACCTTTAATTCTTTTGGATTCTTTCGAGATATTTGAAAAAAATTTTTTGATTAATCCTTTTGCATCATTTAAAATTATTTAGAATTATTTAAAATTATTTTTTTATTATTTCACATAGGGTTCGCATCTAGGTTATCGACCAATCATATTTGCCATAAACCAACAAAATGACTAGAAATAAATTCTAACTAAAAATTAATTCCACGACTGAAATCACCTTTAATTCTTTCAAATTCTTAGACTTTTTAAAAATTATTTTAGATTCGTTTTAATTCTTTTGAATGCATTCGAATTATTTTGAATTATTTTAATTTTTTCAATTTCTCTGAATTCTTATTAATTATTTGCAATTTCTTTGAGTTCTTTTGAATTATTTTGAATTAATTAAAATTATTTTTCTATACTTTCACATAGAGTTGGCATCTAGGTTCTCGACCAATCAAATTTGCCATAAACCAACAAAATAACTAAAAATGAATCCTATCTAAAAATTAATTCCAGGACTGAATTCACCTTTAATTCTTTTAAATTCTTGGGCTTTTTAAAAATTATTTTTAATTCTTAGGCTTTTTAAAAATTATTTTAAATTCTTCTTTATTCTTTTGAATGCATTCGAATTATTTTGAATTATTTTGATTTTTTTAATTCCTTTAAATTCTTTTGAACTATTTTCAATTCTATAAAGTTCTTTTAAATTATTTTGTATTATTTTTTTATAATTTCACATAGGGTTGGCATCTAGGTTCTCGACCAATCAGATTTGACATAAACCGACAAAATGACTAGAAATGAATCCTATCTAAAAATTAATTCTACGACTGAATTCACATTTAATTCTTTCAAATTCTTGGGCTTTTTTAAAATTATTTTTAATTCTTTTTAATTCTTTTGAATGCATTCGAATTATTCTGAATTATTTGGATTTTTTTAATTCCTTTGAATTTTTTAAAACTATTTTCATTTCTTTTAAGTTCTTTTAAATAATTTTGAATCATTTAAAATTATTTTTTTATAATTTCACATAGGGTTCATATCTACGTTCTCGACCAATCAGATTTGCCATAAACTAATAAAAAGATTACTAATGAATCCTATCTAAAAATTAATTCCACGATTGAATTCACCTTAAATACTTTCAAATTATTTTAAATTATTTTAAATTATTTTTCATCCTTCTAAATTTTTAAAAATATATTGAGGTCTTCAAAAGAATTTTTTAAATCTTTTTTTCTTCTAAATTCTTTTAAACTTGTTTAAAAATCTTTTGAGTTCTTTTGAATCATTTTTTTATAATTTCACATAGGGTTCGCATCTAAGTTTTTGACCACTCAGATTTGTCATAAATCAACAAAATGACTATAAACGTATTCTATCTCAAAATTAATTCCACGATTAAATTCAACTTCAATTCTTTTAAATTCTTAATATACTTTTAAATTATTTTTAAATTTTTTAATTCTTTTGAATTTTTATAATTATGTATAAGTCTTTAAAAGAACTGTTTTGAATGCATTTAAATTATTTTGATTTTTTTAATTCTTCCGAATTCTGTTAAACTCTATTATATCCTTTTAAAATCTTTTTGATTTTTTAAAATTATATTGAAGTTTTAAAAGAATTTCTTCGAATTCATTTGAATTATTTTGAATTATTTTTATTTTATTTTTTCTGAATTCTTTCAAACTCTTTTTTAATTCCCTTGAGTTCTTTTGAATTATTTCTAATTCTTCAAAATTTTTAAGTA
Organism: Amphibolips quercusostensackenii; assembly: GCA_032357855.1. Lineage (NCBI taxonomy): Eukaryota > Metazoa > Arthropoda > Insecta > Hymenoptera > Cynipidae > Amphibolips > Amphibolips quercusostensackenii. The sequence goes on along the minus strand of JAUELO010000007.1, from coordinate 684,487 downwards.
TTATTTTTTTTTTAATTTCACACACGGTTCGCATCTAGGTTCTCGACCAATTAAATTTTCCATAAACCAACAAAATGACTAACAATGAATCCTATCTAAAAATGAATGCTAAGATTAAATTCACCTTTAATTCTTTTAAATTCTTGAAATTCTTTTTAATTTTTTAAAATTATTTTTTATTCTTTTAAACTTTTTTAATTATATTGGAGTCTTTAAAAGAATTCTTTTGATCTTTTTATTTTATCTAAATTCATTTAAACTCGTTGACAAATCTTTTAAGTTCTTTTGAATTATTTTGAATTATTTTTTTATCGTTTCACATAGGGTTCGCACCTAGGTTAATTAATTAATTATTATTATTTTTATTATTTTTATTTATTTATTTATTTATTATTATTATAAATATTAATTAATTAAACCTAGGTTCTTGACCAATTAGATTTGCCGTAAACCAGCAAAGTGAATAGAAATTCCACGTGTGAATCCTTTGTAAAATATTAATTCCACGATGGAATCCGCCTTCAATTTTTTTTTAAATTCTTGGCATTCTTTTAAGTTATTTTCAATTCTTTTTGATTCTTTTGAATTTTTAAAATTATATTAAAGTCTTTAAAAGAATTATTTTTAATTATTTTGATTTTTTTAATTCTTCTGAATTCTTTTGAATTCTATTAACTTTTTTTGAGTTCTCTTGAATTATTTTTAACTGTTTTAAATTTTCTAAGATTATTATTTTTATAATTTCATACAGGGTTCGCATCTAGGTTCTTAAACAATCAGATTTGCCATAAACCAACAAAATAACTAGCAATGAATTCTATTCAAAAATTAATTCCACTATTAAAATCACCTTCAATTCTTTTGATTTTTGGATTTCTTTTTAATTATTTTCAATTCTTTTTAATTTTTTAACATTCTTTTTAATTCTTTTGACTTTTTAAAAATTATATTGATGTATTTAGAAGAATTCTTTTCAAAACAGTCTAATTATTTTTAATGATTTTTATTTTTCTCATTCTCCTTAATTCTTTTAAATCCCTTTAAATTCTTTTGATTTAGTTTTAATTATTTTGAATTATTTTAAGGTATATAGAATATTTCTTTGAGATTAGAAACTATATTCGAAAAGATAAGTAAATCACAAAAATGATAATTAATAAAAATAGTACCATGGCAAAACCAGAGAGAAGGGCGGATGTTTTACTGGAAGCCTTGAGTTTTGCTCTGCTAAGTTGAAGTTTCCTCCAAGCAAGATATCCTGGAGTGTGAAGGCCATCGCCAGACTGAGACATCTTTGACTGTAGAATAAAAAAAAAATTAAAAATCAATTTTTCCAACTTTGCTCCTAAAATTGTAAAATGATTCCATGAAAGTAATTTCCAATTACTCAGGATCAGGAGGCTAATTAATAAAAAATAAGGCAGAATTTTTAACAAATCTGAATTCATTGATTGTATAATAAAAATCCTATTTAAAAACATGCCGCTAATTTATAGTATGTGAAATTTTTCAAAATTCCTCCATTAAAAATATCAGATAACAGGATGGCACAAAACTCACATTTTAAAATCTAATGTTCTTCTTAATTTAAAATAATTTTTCAAAAATTAATTAAAAATGTATCTTTTGAGACTCAAATCTTAATTATTTTGTTAAATAATAATTTTTTTTGTAGAAAAATGATCTTATTGGTTTAAACTTCCCCTATTTTGTTGAAAATATAAATTTTTTGTTGAAAATTTGTTTTTTGGGTGAAAATAATTTTTTTCCTTGAAAATTAATTCGTTTTAGTTAAAGAATTAAGCACGTTTTTGAAAACTTGTATTTTTTGATTAAATTCGACGTTTTTTTAATTATGGTTTTTTTAGAATAAAAATGCAACTCCTTGCTTAAAAGTTGAACTACTTTCTTAAAAATTGATTGGAAATACATTTTTTTAGTTTAAAAATTTAACAATTTATTTATTTTGTTAAAAATTTCTTCTCTGGGTTGAAAAATAACTTTTTTAAAACTAAAATTGATCTATTTGATCAAAAGTTAACTTTCTTGTTCTCAACTGTTTTACAGAAAATTGATCAATTTTGCTTAAAAACTCAACAATTTGGTAAAAATTTATCTATATGGTAAAAAATTAACAGGTTCATTAAAAATTCAACTGCTTCGTAGAAAATTCGCTTTTCTAAATTAAAATTTTTTTTCAATACAAATTTAACTATTCCATTTTTGGTTAAAAATTAACTTTTTTTGGTACAAAATTAATCTTCTTGGTTAAAAATTCAACTATTTGGTAAAAAATGTAGCTATTTTTTTCAAGTTAATTTTTTCAGTTTAAGATTTGTAATTTTGGTTGAAAATTTGTTATTTTTGTTAACAAATTTTTTAAACTTAAAATTGAACTATTTTGTTGAAAATTTAACTGATTCGTTTTAAATTAACTCTTTTGTTGAAAATTCATATTCTCGGGTTAAAAGTTCGTTTTTTTTATTTGTTAAAAATTTACCTATTGTGTTGAAAATTTAACTGATTGGTTGTAGATTACATTTTTATTGAAATTCTCTGAATTGAGTATGTAGGAAAATAATTTTGTAGGTGAAAATTCAACAATTTTGTGTAAAAATAAACAATTTTGTTTAAAAGTCGCCTTTTTGGGATAAATTGAACGTTGAAAATTTATATTTTTTTTTAGTCGAAAAATAAACTGTTTGGTTGGAAAATTAACTTTTTGTTAAAAATTCAACTTTATTTTTAGAAAATTTGTAACTTTTCTTGAAAAAACCAACAATTCGGTATAAAATTCTATTTTTGTTAAAAATTCGTTCTTTTGTCTTAAAAATTCAACAAGTTGGTAGAAAAATCAACTACTTGGTAGAAAATGAAACTATATGGTAGAAAATTGAATAACTTTATTAAAAATCCATTTTTAGGTTGAAGATTCATAAATTCAGTTGAAAAATGACTTTTTTGTAGAAAACTCATATTTCTAGGTTGCAAATTCAACAATTGGGTAAAAAAATTCTTTTGAACATGAATATGTTTTAAGCACGGGGATTCGGCGAAAAATCGACACGAAAAAATCGTCATGAAAAAACAATAAAAAATTATTCAAAAAATGTGCAAAGAAAAAAAACAGTGTAAAAAAAAGAATAAGGCAAAAGGGGAAAGGGAAAAGGGAACTGGGGAAGGGAAAAAGACGGAAAAGGAGAAGGGTGAAAGGGAAAGGGGAAAAGTGAAAAAGGGGAGGAAAGAGAAGGGGAGAAGGGGAAAGAGAAAAGAGGACGAGGAGAAAAGGGGAAAAAGAAAAAGGGAAAAAAGGTAATTGTGAAGAGGGAAAAGGGGAATAGAAAAAGGGCAAATAGATAATAGTAAAAGGGCAAATGGGAAAAAGGGGAAAAGGGAAAGGGGCCAAGGAAAGGAAAATGGGAAAAGAGAAACAGGGGAAAGGGACAGGGGAAAGGAAAAGAGAAATTGTAAAGAGGAAATGAGGAAGGAGTGTCATTAGGGGTAAAGGAAAAAGGGTCCAGAGAAAAGAAAAAGGGAAAATAGGACAAGGAAAAGGGAAAACGCGTAAAGGGAAAAGGGGCAGAGGAAAGAAAAGAGGGGGAATGAGGAAAGGAGTAAAAAGAAAAGGGACAAGAGAAAAGAAAAAAAAGGAAAGAGGAAATGAAAAGGAGAAAAAGGGGAAAAAAGGAAAAGATGAAATTGGTAAAAGGAAATGGGGAGGGTAAAAGGGGAAAAGGAAAGGGGCAAGAGCAAAAGGAAAAATAGAAAAGGTTATATAGGAAGGGGAAAGAGGAAGAGGGGGTATGTAGAAAGGAGACAGATGAAAAGGGGAAAGGTGAAAAAAGAAATGGCTAAAGGAAAATGAGAAAAGGGGCAGAACAGGAAAGGGAAAAGTGAAAAGGGACAGGGGAAAAATAAAAGGGAAATGGGAAAAAAGGCAAAGGGGGAAAGGGAAGGGGAAATAGGAAAGTGGAAAAGGGGAAGGGTACAGAGGAAAGGGGAGAAAAGAGAAGGGGAGAAGGAAAAAGAGAACGAGGGGTAAGGGGAAAAAGGTAAAAAGAAAGGGTAATCGTAAAAGGGAAATAGGGAACGGGAAAAGAGGAAACGGGGAAAAGAGACTTTCGGAAAAAGAGGAAAAAAGAAAGAGAGAAAAGAGGAAAAGGGGACAAGGGAAAGAAAAAGAGAAAGAGGGAAAAAGGGAAAAGAAGAAAGGAAAAAGAAAAAAGGAAAATTGTACAGGGGAAATGAGGAAACGGGAATCAGAAAAGAAGTAAAGGGAAAAGGGGCAAGAGGAAAGGAAAAGAGGAAAGAGGAAGAGAAAATAAAAAGGAGAAAAATAGGAAAAGAAAAAAGGGAAAGATAAAATTGGTAGGGAGAAATGGGGAGAGGAAATAAAAAGGGGAAAAGAGCAAAAGGGGAAATTATTAATGGGAAATAGGAAAAGGGGGAAAGGAAAGGAGCAAGAGCAAACAAAAAAGGGAAAAGAAAAAATAGGAAAAGTTAAATAGAAAGGGGAAAGAGGAAGAGAAGGGAAGTGAAAAGGAGACAGGAAAAAGAAGAAAGATAAAAACGGAAAAGAAGAAATGGCAAAAGGGAAAAGGATAATGGAAAAAGTGGAGATTGGAAAGGGGGAATGGGCAAACGAGGGAAAGGGGCAAAAGGGGCAGAAGAGGAAAGGAAAAAGTGAAAAGGGACAGGAGAAAAAAGGAAAGGGAAATGGGAAATGGGAAAAGGGTAAAGGAAAAAGGAAAAATTGTAAAGAGGAAATGGCAAAGGGGAAATGTAAAAAGAAGGCAAAATGGAGGGGAAAGGAAAAGAGGAAAGGTAAAAATGAAAAAGGGACAGGGGGAAGGAGAAATGGGAAAGGTTAAGGCCGAAAAGAAAAGTGGAAAAGGGAAAGGAAGAAGTGGAAAAGGTAAAAAAGGAAAAGAGGAAAGAGAAAATTAGAATCTTCGACACACACACATTTTCTTGCTGAAAGTTCATATTTCTGGATTGAAAACTCAACTGTTTTCTGGGAAATGCGACGTTTTAAGTTAAAAATTCAACAAGATGATAGAAAATTCTACTATTTGGTAGAAAATTATTTTTTCTAATTTAAAAATTCGTTTTCATTCAATGAAAATTTAACTATTCCATTTTTGATTAGAAATTAATATTTTTCGGTACAAAATCAATTCTCTTGGTTGGAAATTCAACAATTTGGTTGATGTTTCATAATTTTCGTTGTAAATTCATGTTTTCTGGTAGCAAAATTAATCTTCTTGGTTAAAAATTCAACTATTTAGTTAAAAAATTTTCTTGTTCAAAATATCAACTATTACATTTTTCATTGAGAATTTTTTTTGTGGTTGAAAATTCAACGACCTTGTTAAAAATTCATTTTTTTGGTTGAAGATTCATAAATTTTGTTGAAAATTTGTCTTTTTGGTAGGAAATTAATCTTCTTAGTTATAAATCTAATAATTTGGTGTTGAAATTAACTTTCTTATTAAAAACATAACTGTGTTATAGAAAATTCGTCTTTTCTGGCTTAAAAATTCAATAATATAGTAGAAAATTCTTCTTTTTTTTTTGCTTGAAAATTTAGATCTTTGGATTAAAAATTCAACTGCTTTGTACAAAATTCTTTTCTTTTTAATTGGAAATTATTTTTATTTTTTTTCAGGGAAAATTTAACTATTTCATTTTCGATTGGAAAATAATGTTTTTTTATGGAAAATGGATTTTGTTGGTTAGTAATTTAAACTTTGCAGAAAATTCTTTTTTTTTGGGGTTGAAAATCAATATCTTCAAGTTAGAAATTCAACAGCTTCGTAGAAAATTCTTTTTAATTGAAAATTTTTTTTTTTCAATGGAAATTCAACTATTCCATTTTCGGTTAAAAATTTTTTTTTTTTTTTGTTAGAAAATTAATTTTGTTGGTTGGAAATTCAACAATTTGGTGTGAAAATAAACTATTTTGTTGAAAAGTCGCCTTTTTCTGACAAATTAAACTGTCTTTTATTACTAATTAAAATCATTTTTGGTTGAAATATCAACTTTTTTAACATATTTTTATCCTGAAAATAACATAAAACAAAGTAAAATAGGTGAAAATAAATTATTTAAAATAAAAGAAGAGAGCGAAAAAAATGGTAAAATTCTGTTTCTGAGTGGTTAGAAAAATGAAAAAGGAATTTTAGTAGCGAGAGTTTGAAAGCTCGTGTGTTGAGCAATTTAGTTTAGAGTTTAGAAAAACGTACCAAATGATGGTGCCAACAGAAGAGCTTGTTGCAAGTCCCACGTAGGACAAAAAAACCAACAGGTGCTGAACCAAACAAAAACAACAAGAACAATAATTAATAAGAGAAGCTGAAAGGAAATGTTAGTAGGCCATAAAGAAATATCATTCGCAGAAACAATTGCAGAAATTAAAAATACAAATAATTAAAAAAGACAATAAAAGCTAATTGAATAAACAAAACAAAAATCACGTGTAGGCTGTACACCGCCTAAATTTGACGTTGAGCGGTATACCGCCTAAACTCAACCTGGAGCAGTATACAGCCTAAACACGCCGGATATCTGTACACCGCCTACACGCGGCATGTCGCGGTACACAGCCTAAACGCGTAATGCAGAGGTACACCGCCTAAACGCGA
>JAUELO010000007.1:647338-662572 GCA_032357855.1 Amphibolips quercusostensackenii | reverse complement strand
TTTTAAATTCAAAAATTTTTGTTCCCTATACTGTTCTAGTTTTTTGGATTTTGCGTTGATCGAAAAGTGTTACGAGAACTTTTTATAGAACTCTTCAGAGGATAAGAGAACTCTAATCACAAATTTTGAAACCTGAAACACAACTATTTTCAATATTTTGTAATTTTAAAAATTTTCTAACTTTGAGGGGTTTTTACGAAATTATGTTTAGGTGGAACTCCAAAACTCTTTTCAGACCTAAAGAATTGTAAAAAAATCAAATTTCTCAAAAGTGGGGCATTTTTATTTTTTTTGAAATTTTTTGTTCTTTTCCTATTTTGAAAAACCTATTTTATGCTAATTTAAGCGCCGGAACATTTCTAAAAATTATCAGGAACTCTGGAACTATTCAAAAGGACGTCAGAACTCTAAAAAGTCAAAATTTGAAATTTTTTTTTTTAATTCATCGAAAAATTGTCGGTGATTTCGACCCCATTGAGTAGATCTTATAAACTGCCAGTGCATATCACTAAGAATACAAGTGGCTCGATTGAATCGTCTCTCACGGCTCGTGTACTAAATTAAATCACAATTCACTTCACTTACAGCCTCACTTAAATTATGAGACAAGAAGTTTGATTATCTTCTGTTATTTGAATTTTTAAAAAAATTACATTGAAAATTATTTTACTTAAATTAATCAAAATAATTAAATAAATTCTATAATTCAAAAGAATTAAAAGTGACATCAAGAAAATTTGAAAGAATTCAAGAGAATTAAAAAAAAAAAATTTTTAATCAAAATTATTCAAAAGAATTTTTCTAAACACTTCAAAAAAGTTAAGAAAATTCAAGGAATTCACAAGAGTTGCAGTTGAAAGCAATAAGCTTTGAAAGAATTCAAAAGAATTGAAAAAAAAAATTAAAAATAATTTAGAAAAATTCAAAACTATTCAAAAGAATTCTAAATAATTAAAAATAATTCCAAAAATTCCAAAAAATTCAAAATAATGAAAGAGAAAGTTTAGAGAATTTGAAATAATTCAATAGCATTGAAAAAAATGGAGATTATTTGAAAAAATTCTTCTGAAAACTTCAAAACAATTTATAATAATTCAAATCAATTCCAACAATTCAAAATAATTAAAGTTAAATTCTAGAGAATTTGACAGAATTCAAAAGAATTGAGAAGAATTGAAAATTATTCAAAAAAATGCTTTTAAAGACTTCCAAAGAATTAAAAATATTTGAAACTAATTCAAAATGATTAAAAATGACCAAAAATGATAAAAAAGAATTCAAAATAGTTCAAAATAATTGAAAATAATGCTAACAATTCAAATAATTATTTAAAAGAAAAAGACTTTATTAAAATGCAAAATAATTTAAATGAATTCAAAAGCGTTGGAAAAAATTTTTGTAATGACTTTGAAAGAATTCAAATGAATTCAAAATAATTCAAAAAAATTCTTCAAGACTCCAAAAATTAAAAATTGAAAAAAATTTTTAAAAATTCTGTGTTATTTATGAAAGTTCATAATTATTCAAAATAATCCAAATATTTTAAAGCATTCAAAAGAACTCTTTTGAAGACTTCGAAAGAATCCAAAATAATTCTAAAAAATTCTTCTGCATAATTCAAAAAAATTTAAACAGTTAAAGATGTATTTCAGAAAATTGCAAGGAATTCTAAAAAATTTGAAATTATTTCAGAGGACTTTCTAAAGACTTCAAAAGATATAAAAATCACTTTAAAAATCAAAAAAATTTAAAATAATTTAAATCATTCTAAATATTTTAAAAGAATTGAAGATTATTCGAAAAAATTCTAAAAAGTCAAAATTCAAGATAAATTATCTTAAGACTTCAAAATAATTAAAAATAATTAAAAATAATTAAAGTCCAATTACAGATAATTGAAAAGAATTCAGAAAAATTCAAAATTATTTAAGAGAAATCTTCTAGACTTAAAAAAAAAATTTTAATAATTACAAAAATTTAAAGAATTCAAAAGACTTGCAACAATTTAAATAATTAATCAAAAGGCTTTAGGCGAATTCAAAGAAATTCCTGCAATTCCAAGAGTTTAAAATAGTTAAAGGTGAATTCAAGCGAATTGAAAAATTTTGTTAACGATTTCAAAATATTTAGAAAAGTTTATAGTTATTTAAAAGAATTCTAAATAATGCAAAATAATGTTAAGCATTCAAAACAGTTCCAAAGAATTCTTCTAAAAAATTCAAAAGAATTCTAACAATTCATAGAATGCAAAAGAATTCAAAATAATTTAAAATAATTCTAAATAATTCAATGTTAATCTAAATAGTTCAAAAGAATTTTTAAATATTTCAAAAAATTTTTACATAATTCAAAAGAATTCAAAGCATTAAAAAAATCTTCTAAGGACTTCGTGAGAATTCAAAAGAATTCTGAATAATTTAAAAGAATTCTAAATAATGCAAAAGAATTCAAAATGATTAAAACGAATTTAAAAGTACTTCAACTTTTAAAATAATTCGAAATAATTTAAAATAATTACAATAATGCAAAGACTTTAACAGAATTTAAAAGAATTTAAAATAATTCAAAATAATTCAAAGGAACTCTAAATAGTTTAAAAGAATCCCACCTAATTCAATTCTAAGTAATTCAGACAAGTTCTGAATAAAAAAAAAAATTAAGCAATCAAAAGAATTTTTCTATACAATTTAAAAGAATTCAAAATAATTGAAACGAATTTAAAAGACTTCCATCAATTAAAATAATTTAAAAGAATTTAAAAGATATACAACAAATCAAAGAATTGTACAGAACTCAAAAAAATTTAAAAGAATTAAAAATTATTTTAAAAGATTCAAAATAAATTCAAACAGTTTGAAATCATTCTAAATAATTCAAAAGAATTAAATATCATTGAAAATATTTCTTAAAAATCAAAAGAATTCAAAATAATCTAAAATAATTCAAAAGAATTAAAGGTCACTTAAGAAGTATTTCAAACAATTCAGAAAAATTCAAAATAATTAAAGTACATTTAAAAGGGTTTCAACAATTAAAATAATTCAAAATAATTGAAACGAATTTAAAAGTATTCCAACTATTAAAATAATTTACGAGAATTCAAAAGAGTTTAAAAGAATTACCACAATTCAAAGAATTTTGCATAATTCAAAAGAGTTCTATGTAATTCAAAAGAATTTTAAATATTCCAAAGAAATTCTAAATAATTAAAAGAATTCTACACAATTCATAAGAATTCTAAGTAATTCAAATGAATTCTAAACAATTCAAAAGAATTCAAAGCATTCAAAAAATTCTTTTAAGATTTCGAAAGAATTAAAAATAACTCTAATTCTGAATAATTCAAAATAATTCTAAATAGTTTAAATGAATTCTACATAATTCAAAACAATTCTAAATAATACAAACAAATTCAAACTAATGCAAAAGGATTCTAAGTAATTCAAATGAAATCTGAATAATTTGAAAGAATTTAAAGCACTTAAAGAAATATTCGAAAGACTGCGAGAGAATTCAAGACAATGCAAAAGATCTCAAAATAATTGAAAGGCATTAAAAAGAATTCCAACAATTAAAATAATTTAAAGGAATTCAAAGCATTAAAAAAAATTCTTCTAAAGACTTCGAAAGAATTCAAAATAATTTTAATTCTAAATAATTCAAAGGAATTTTAAATAATTCAAAACAATTCTGAGTAATACAAACAAATTCAAAATAATTCAAAAGAATTCTAAGTAATGCAAATAAAATCTAAATAATTTAAAAGAATTCAAAGCACTCAAAAAAATATTCGAAAGACTGCGAGAAAATTCAAAAAAATGCAAAAGAATTTAAAATAATTGAAAGGAGTTAAAAAGAATTCTAACAATTGAAATAATTTAAAATAATTTAAAAGAATCACAACAATTTAAAGAATTCAACAGAACTCAAAATAATTCAAAAGAATTTAAAAGAATGACAACAATTTAAGGAATTCAACAGACTCCAAAGAATTCAACAAAACTCAAAAGAATTTAACAAAATTCAAAATAATTCAACAGAATTCAAAATAATTCAGAATAATTCAAGAGAATTCGAAATAATGAAAACAAATTTAAAAGAATTCTAATAATTAAAATAATTCAAAAGGATTCCGTCTAAATAATTCAACGGAATTCTAAATAACTCAGAAGAATTTTGATAATTCAAAAGAGTTCTATGTAATTTAAAAAAATTGTCAATAATTCAAAGAAATCCTAAATAATTAAAAGAATTCTACACAATTCAAAAGAATTCTAAGTAATTCAAACGATTTCTAAATAATTCAAAAGAATTCAAAGCATTCAAAAAATTCTTCTAAAGACTTCGAAAGAATTCAAAATAATTATAATTCAAAATAAGTCTAAATAGTTTAAATGAATTCTACATAATTCAAAACAATTCTGAGTAATACAAACAAATTCATAATAATTCAAAAGGATTCTAAGTAATTTAAATGAAATCTGAATAATTTGTAAGAATTTAAAGCACTTAAAGAAATATTCGAAAGACTGCGAGAGAATTAAAAAAAAATGCAAAAGAATTCAAAATAATTAAATGGAAATAAAAAGAATTCCAACAATTAAAATAATTTATAAGAATTTAAAGCATTCAAAAAAATTCTTTTAAAGATTTCCAAACAATTCAAAATAATTCTAATTCTAAATAATTCAATGGAATCCTAAATAATTCAAATGAATTCTACATAATTTAAACAATTCTGAGTAATACAAATTCACAATAATTTGAAAGAATTCTAAGTAATTCAAATAAAATCTGGATAATTTAAAAGAATTCAAAGCACTCAAAAAAATATTCGAAAGACTGCGAGAAAATTAAAAAAAATGCAAAAGAATTTAAAATAATTAAAAGGAATTAAAAAGAATTCTAACAATTAAAATAATTTAAAAGAATTTAAAAAAATAACAATTTAAAGAATTCAACAAAACTCAAAAAAATTCAAAAGAATTTAAAAGAATTACAAAAATTCAAGAAATTCAACAGAATTCAAAGAATTTAACAAAATTCAAAAGAATTTAACAAAATTCAAAAGAATTTAACAAAATTCAAAAGAATTTAACAAAATTCAAAATAATTCAAAATAATTCAAGAGAATTCGAAATAATGAAAACAAATTTAAAGGAATTCTAACAATTAAAATAATTCAAAAGGATTCAGAATAATTCAAAAAAATGTTCTTAATAATTCAACGGAATTCCAAATAGTTTAAAAGAATTTTACATAATTCAAAAGAATTCTAAGTAATTAAAACAAATTATAAATAATTCATTAGAATTCTAAGTAATTCAAACGAATTTTGAATAATTGAAAAGAATTTGAAATAATTGAAACAAATTTTTAAAAATTCTAACAATTAAAATAATTCAAAGGCATTAAAAATGTTCTAAATAATTCAACGAAATTCTAAATAGTTCAAAAGAATTCTACATAATTTAAACGAATTATAAATAATTCAAAAGAACTCTAAGTAATTCAAATGAATTCTGAATAATTCAAAAGTACCTAAGTAATTTAAACAAATTATGATTAATTCAAAAGAATACAAGGCATTTAAAAAAAAATTTCTAAAGACTTAAAAAAATTCAAAAGACTTCGAAAGAATTCAAAAGAATATAAAAGAATTACAACACTTCAAAGAATTCAACAGAATTCAAAAGAATTCAGAATAATTCAAAGTAATTCTAGATATTTCAAAATAATTCAAACGAGTTCCTCTAAGAACTTCAAAAGAATTTAAAATAATCAATAATAATTCGAAATAATATAACAAAATATTAAACAATCCAAAATAATTTAGAATAATGTAACAGAATTTTAAAGAATGAAAAATAATCTTTAATAATTCAATTGAATTTTCAACAATTGAAGAGGAAACTATTGAAAACTGAAGAAAATTAAAAATTAAATAAAAATAAGAAATAATTAGATAAGACTAGCAATTTATATCAGACTTTTATATAATTCAATTTCAAAATCACTCACAACTATTTGGCAAGTGCTTTTAAGAAATTCCGTGAGGTCGAGGTTAAGATTAGAATTCATTTAATTTACATTTTCATTAATTTTGAAAATCAACTGTAAAACATTTTCAATATTTTTAATATATTAAAATATTTAATGAATTAATTTAATAATAATTTATTATTAAATTTAGTTAAAATTCTCAATCTGTAGAAGTTTTAATTTTTAAATTTTCTCAACTTTCGATCCTGAAATAGCGACTCTGCTCTTCTTAAGAAAAAATAAAAAAAAAGCTGATAAAAAGCTAACCTTCTGTTCGAGTTTAATCGGTCATAAAAAACACTTGTTACTGTTTTTAGTTGGAAAGACCTTGAGACTTTGCACATTTTTCAAAAATAAAAATAGCGACACTTTTTGAAAGATTCTAGGCTTTTTTGTTTATCGGTATTTTTAGAAACAAACTTTAACCTGAGATCACTGGTTTATCACAAAAACTTGAATTTATTTAGAAAAGACCATAATTATTCAAAAGAATTCAAAAGAATTCGATCAATTCAAAGAATTTAAACAATTAAAGGTAAATTGAAGATAATTTAGAAAAATTCCAGAGAATTGAAAAGAATTCAGAAAAATTTTAAATTATTTAAATTAATTCTTCTAAATATTACAAAATAGTTAATAATAATAATACATAATAATTTTAAAAAACTAATTAGAAGAATTCAAAAAATTCAATAGAATTAAATGAAACTCAAAAATTTTTAGAGAAATACAATTTAAAAAATTCAAAATAATTTATGGTAAATTCAAGAGAATTGAGAAAAACTGAAGCAATTCCAACAATTTAAAGAATTCAAAAGAATTAAAGTCGAATGCAAGAAAATTTGAAAAAATTCAAAAGAATTGAGAAGAATGAGGAAAAATTCAAAATCTTTCCAAAGAATCTTTCTAGAGATTACAAGAGAATTAAAAATAATTTAATATAATTTTTTTTTTTAATTCAAAATAATTAAAAGTGAATGTTAAGAGAATGAAAAAGAGCCCAAAAGAATTCAGAAATTTAAAATTATTTAGAAGAAGAATTTCAAAGAATTCAGAAAAATTCAAAATAATTTTAAAGAATTCTTCGACAGACTTCGAAAGAGTTTAAAATAATTAAAGCACGTTTGAAGAATTACAACACTTAAAATAATTCAAAAGGATTCAAAAGAATTTAAGAGAATTTAAAAAAATCACAATTCAAAGATTTAAAAAAAAATTAAAAGAATAGCAATAATTCAAATAATTTTTTAAAAGGCTTCAAAAGAGTTCAAAAGAATTCCTACAATTCCAAGAATTTAAAATAGTTGAAAGTGAATTGAAGAGAATTTATAAAAAATCCAAAATATTTAGAAAATTTCAGTGACTTAAAAGAACTCTAAATAATTTGAAATAATTTGAAGCATTTGAAAGCATTCTTCTGAAGACTTAGAAAGAATTTAAAATAATTCAAAAGAATTCTAATTAATTTAAAAGAATTCTTAGATAGTTCAAAAGAATTCGAATTAATTCAAAGAAATTTTTCTCAAGACTTCGACAAAATTCAAAAAGAATTCTAAACAATTTAAAATAATACTATATAAATCAAAAGAATTCAAAGGAATGTAAAATAATTGAAACTAATTTAAAAGTATTACAACGATTAATATAATTCAAAATAAATCAAAGAATTCGAAAGAATTCTAAATAATTCACAAGAAATTTCAAATAATTCAGAGGAATTCTAAATAGTTGAAAAGAATTCAAAGCATCCAAAAGAATTCTTCTAAAGACTCCGAAAAAATTCAAAATAAATCAAAAGAATTATGAACAATTTAAAAGGATTTTAAGCAATTCAAAAGAAATCAAAATAATTGACACGAATTTAAACGTATTACAACAATGAAAATAGTTTAAAAGAATTGAAGAGAATTTTAAAGAATTATGAAAATTTAAAGAATTTAACAGAATTCGAAAGAATTCAAATAAATTCAAAAGAATTCAAATCAATTCAAAATAATTCAAGTAACTGCAAAATAATTTAGAAGAATTCGAAGCAATTCAAAATAACTGAAACGAATTGAAACGAATTTAAACATATTCCAACAATGAAAATAGTCTAAAAGAATTCAAACAAATTCTAAAGATTTCAAAATAATTTTAAGTAAATCAAACTTATTCTGAATAATTCAAAAGAATCCAAAGCACTTAAAAGAATTCTTCTTAAGACTTTGAAAGAATTTAAAATAATTCAAAAGAATTTTTAATACTCTATAAGAATTCTAAATAATTAAAAAGAATTCAAAATAATTGAAACAAATTTAAAAGAATTACAACAATTCAAAGAATTCAACACTTTCAAAGAATTCAACAGAATTCAAAGGAATTAAGAATAATTTAAAAGAATTCAAAGCATTCAGAAGAATTCTTCTAAAGATTTCGAGAACTCAAAATAAATGAAAACAATTCGAAATAATTAATAAAATCTGATACATTTCAAAAGAATTCTAAATAATTCAGAAGAATTCTATGTAATTCAAACGAATTCTGAATAAGTCAACAAAATTCAAAGCAATCAAAATAATTCTTCTAAGGACTTCGAACGAATTCAAAAGAATTCTAAAGAATTCTACATAATTCAAAAGAATTCTAAGTAATTCAAACGAATTCTAAAGAATTCAATAGAATCCAAGGCATTCAAAAGAATTCTTCTCAAGACTTTGAAAGAATTCAAAAGAATTCAAAATAATTTTAAATACTTTAAAAGAATTCTAAATAATTAGAAAGAATTTAAAACCATTGAAACGAATTTAAAAGAATTCGAACAATTAAAATAATTCAAAAGAATTTAAAAGAATTACAAAAATTCAAAGAATTCAACACTTCAAAGAATTCACAGAATTTAAAGGAATTAAAAAGAATTCAAAGCATTCAGAAGAATTCTTCTAAAGATTTCGAGAGAACTGAAAATAAATGAAAAGAATTCGAAATAATTAAAAAGAATTGAAAAACATTCAAAAGAATTCAAAAGAATTCTAAATAATTCAAAAAAAATTCTAAGTAATTCAAACGAATCCTGAATAATTCAAAAAAATTCAAAGCAATCAAAAGAATTCTTCTAAGGACTTCGAACAAATTCATAAGAATTCAAAAGGATTCTAAAGAATTCTACATAATTCAAAAGAATTTTAGGTAATTTAAAATAATTCTGAATAATTCAAAAGAATTCTTCTCAAGACTTCGAAAGAATTCAAAAGAATTTTAAATACTTTAAAAGAATTCTAAATAATTAAAAAGAATTAAAAATAATTGAAACGAATTTAAAAGAATTCGAAAACTTAATATAACTCAAAATAATTTAAAAGAATTACAACAATTCAAAGAATTCAACACTTTTGAACGAATTTAACAGAATTCAAAGGAATTAAAAATAATTCAAAAGAATTCAAAGCACTCAGAAGAATTCTTTTAAAGATTTCGAGAGAAATTGAAATAAATGAAAATAATTCGAAATAATTGAAAATAATTCAAAAGAATTCAAAAAATTTCAAGGCACTCAGAAGAATTCTTCTCAAGACTTCGAGAGAATCTAAAATGAGTCAAAAGAATTGTAAATGATTAAAAATAATTCAACAGGATTCAAGAGAATTCACAAGATTTAAAACAATTGAAGAATTCAAAAGAATTCTAAAGACTTCGTAATTTTCAAAATAATCCTAAAGAATTTAAAAGAATTCAAAACAATCTAAAATAATTTGGACTAATGTAACAGAATTTAAAATAATTAAAAATAATCCAGTTTAATTTTCAACAATTAGTAAGGAAACTTAGAAAAACTAAAAAAAAATTAGAAATAAATAAAAATCAGAAATAATTAGATCAGACTAGCGATTTTTATCAGATTTTTATATAATTCAATTTCAAGATCAAGAATGCAGCTTAGAATTATTTGGCAAGTGCTTTCAAGAAATTCGTGCCAAAGTCGAGGTTTCGATTAAAATTCATTCAATTAGAATTTTCAGTAATTTTTAAAATCGACTGTAAAACATTTTTAATATTTTAAGATATTTCATTAATTAATTTAATAATAGTTTATTGTTAAGAATTCAAAATAATTGATACTCCGAAATAATATGACAGAATCGAAATAATATAACAGAATTTAAAGTTAAATATCCTTAATCTGTAGAAGTTTTAATTTAAAAACTTTCTCAAGTTATGATCCTGAAATAGTGACGCTGCTCTTTTTGAGAAAAAAAATATAAAAAAGCTGATAAAAAGCTAACCTTCTGCTGGAGTTTAACCGGGCATAAAAAACACTTGTTACCATTTTCAGTTGGGAAGACCTTGAGACTTGAGACACATTTTTCAAAAATAAAAATAGCGCCACTTTTTGAAAAAAGCGAGGCTTCTTTGTTTTTCGGGATTTTTAAAAACACTTTTCAGTCTCACACGACTCCTTTATCACAGAAGACCTGCATATCGCTCCGATGGCGGAAGGCGAACTAAACAAATCACAAATGACTGCCGATGAGCCGATTTCGACCGAGAATTGCCGAGGATGAACGAGATTATCAAGCGACTATTTCAGCTGTCACAGTGACCCTCAATTCTCGGACCATTTCGGTCTCAACTGAATATTCGAAAAAAGTTTCTTTATTTAAAAACTTAAAAAAGTTAATTGGATACAAATTTTAAATTAAGAAATTTGAAAAAACTACCGGTTTTTGGGTTCTTCTCAATTATGTAAATAAACACGTTTTATTTTAAAGTCTATTAATTAAAAACGATATAATTGATTAATAATTATTTTTGAAAAATAAAAAGGGCACGTTTTCTCCTTCTGTCCCTTTTAAAGCTTTTTCGTAAACGATCCCTGGTGCAAATAAACATTTTTTATTTGGATAAATTTTGCTTGGTAATTTATTTATTTATTTTAGCATAGTTAATTTTTTTTATTAACTTCGATTCTATTATAGTAACGCCAAAATTTGGGAATTTTCGGCTTAATTATTTACAAAGATTTCAAAATATTTGATAAATTATTCAGTTTTTTTCGCGTAATTTTCTTAGTTTTTTAATTAAGAGACTATTTGAAAATCTTTTTTTTTAATAGTGTATTTTTTTTAATAGTAAATTTGTTTAATAGTGTATTTTTTTTAAATGGTGTATTTTTTTTAACAGTGGTTTTTTTCCAATAGTGTACTTAAAAAAAGTGTATTATTTTAAATAGTGGCTTTTTTTAAATAGAACATTTTTTAAAAAGTGTATTTTTAGATAGTGTATTTCTTAAATAGTAGATTTTTAAAAAGTAGTTTATATTTTGAAATAATGTATTTTTTAAGTGGACATTTTTGAATAGTGTATTTATTTAAATAGTGTATTTTTTAATAGAAGATTTTTTTAATAGTGAATTCTTCAAAATAGTGGATTTTTTTAAATTGTTGATTATTTTAAAATAGTGTATTTTTTATGTTAGATTTTTTAAATCGTGTATTTGTTTGAATAGTAGGTTTTTAAAATAGTGTTTTTTTCATTAGTGGACTTTCTTAAAATAGTGGATTTTTTAAAATAGCGTATTTTTTTTAATAGCGTATTTTTTAACAGTAAATTTTTTTAATAGTGAATTCTTTAAAATAGTGGATTTTTAAAAATAGTTTATTATTTTAAAATAGTGTATTTTTTTATATTGGATTTTTTAAATCGTGTATTTTTTTAAATAGTATATTTTATTCAAATAGAAATTTCATTTAATAGCGTATTTTTTAAAATTTTTTAAAAGTGTATTTTTTTAAAAGTGAATTTTTTTAAATAATGGATTTTTTTTAATCATGTATTTTTTCATAGTAGATTTTTTGAATGGTGTTTTTTTTTAAAGAGTATTTTTTTATAGTAATTTTTTAATGGTGTATTTTTTTGATAGTGGATTTTTTTAAATAGTGTATTTTTTTTAATGATGTATTTTTTTTTTAATAGTGGATTTTTTAAAAATAGTGTATTCTTTTAAATAGTGGATTTTTAAAATAGTGTATTTTATAAATAGTGGATTTTTTTAAGTAGTGGATTTTTTACAATAGGTTTTTTTTTAAATATTGAACTTTTTAAAAAAGTGTTTTTTTAATAGTGAATTTTTTAAAATAGTGTATTATTCAAAAAGTGGACTTTTTAAAATAGTGTATTTTTTAAATAGTGGATTTTTTTAAGTAGTGGATGTTTTACAATAGGATTTTTTTAAAATAGTGAACTTTTTAAAATAGTGTTTTTTTAATAGTGAATTTTTTAAAATAGTGTATTTTTAAAAAAGTGGACTTTTTAAAATAGTGAATTTTTTAAAATAGTAGATTTTTTTAAATAGTGGATTCTTTTTAAATCGTGTATTTTTCAATATTGGATTTTTTAAATAGTGTATTTTTTTAAATAGGAGATTTTTCAAAAATGGAGTTTTCTTTTTAAATAGTGGACTTTCGTAAAATAGTGGATTTTAAAAAATAATGTATTTTTTCAATATTGGATTTTTTAAATAGTGAATTTTTTTAAATAGTACATTTTTTTAATGAATTTTTTTAAAATAGTGGACTTTCTTTAAATAGTAGATTATTTAAAATAATGTATTTTTTTAAACGGTGGATTTTATTAAAAAGTAGATTTTTTTAAATAGTGTATTTTTTTAATAGAGGATTTTTTATAGTGTATTTTGTTAAAGTGGATTTTTTTAAATAGTGAATTTTGTAAAAATGTATTTTTAAATAGTGTTTTTTTCTAAATAATTGATATTAAAAAATGGTGTATTTTTAATAGTAAATTTTTGTACATAGTGTATTTTTTAAATAGTGCATTTTTTAAAGTGATTTTTTTAATGGTGTATTTTTTGATAGTGGATTTTTTTAATAGTGGATTTTTTTAAATAGTTTATTTTTTTAATGGAATTTTTTTAAATAGGGTATTTTTAAAAGTAGTGAATTTTTTGATAAAGTGTATTTTTAAAAGTAGTGAATTTTTTGATAAAGTGTATTTTTTAAATAGCGTATTTTTTAAAATAGTGTATTTATTTGAATAGTGTATTTTTTTAAATAGTGTATTTATTTAAATAATGTATTTTTTACAAAAGTGGGGTTTTTAAAATAGTAGTTTTTCATTAAATAGTGTATTTTTTAAACGTGTATTTTTTAAATTCGTGGAATTAAAAACAAAGAAATTTATAATTAGTCACATTTTTTTTAAAAAGTGGCTTTAGTAGATTTTTTTTTTTGTATAGTGGTATGAGAGGATTTTTTTAAATAGTAGAATAAATGTTATTTAAAAAAAAGTAGAATAAGCAGAATTTTTTGAATAGTAGAATTAGCAGCACATTAAAAAAAGTGGCATTAGTGACATTTTTTTTAACAGCGATAATGGTGGAATTTAGAAAAATAGTGGAATTAGCAGCGTTTCAAAAAAAATGGCATTAATAGAATTTTTCTTAAATAGTGACTTTAGTGGTTTTTTTTTTAAAGTAGGATTAGTAGCATTAAAAAAATGTATGAATAGCCGCATTTTTTTAAAGAAAGTAAGATTAGTATGATTTTTTTAACTATTTAGTGGCGCTAGTTATTTTTTTCTTAAGTAATCGAATTAGTAACATTAAAAAATGTAGAATTAGCAGACATTTTTTAAGAAAGTGGCTTCAGTAGATTTTTTTTAAAAAGTAACATTAGAGAATTTTTTTAAATAGTAGATTTTTTCAATTCCGGAATATTATTGTACGGAAATTTTATTGTTCAGGAATATTCCAATTCGTGAATCTTATCAACCGGGAATTTTCCAATTCGGGATTTTTATTATACGGAAATTTTATTATTCAAGAATAGCCCAATTTGGAAATTTCATTTTTTGGGAATTTTATTTTTCGGAAATTTTACTAGTCAGGATTATTCAAATTTAGGAATTTCATTATTTGGAAATTTTCCAATTTCGGAATCTTATTACACGGAAATTTTATTATTCAAGAAATTCCGATTTGGAAATTTTATTATTCGGTAATTTCACTAATCAGGAATATTCCAATTTAGGAATATTATTATTCAAGAATATTCCAATTTGAAAATTTTATTATTCGGGAATTTTATTATTTGAGAAATTCCAATTTGGAAATTTTATTATTCGGTAATTTTATTTTTCAGAAATTTTATTATTCGGTAATTTTATTTTTCAGAAATTTTATTATTCAGAAATATTCCAATTCATGAATTTCTCTATTCGGGAATTCCCCAATTCGGAAATTTGATCATTCGAAAATTTTTTTATTCGGAAATTTTATTTTTCTGAAATTTCACTAGTCAGGATTATTTCGATTAAAAAATTTCATTATTTGGGAATTTTCTAATTCGGGAATTTTATTATTCGGAAATTTTACCAGTCAAGAAATTCCACATTGGAAATTGTATTATTCGTGAATTTTATTTTTCGGAAATTTCACTAGTCAGGAATATTCCAATTTAGGAATATTATTATTCAAGAATATTCCAATTTGGAAATTTTATTATTTGTTAATTTTATTATTTGAGAAATTCCAATTTGGAAATTTTATTATTCAGTAATTTTATTTTTCAGAAATTTGATTATACAAAAAATATTCCAATTCAGGAATTTCACTTTTTTGGAATTCGCCAATTCGGGAATTTTATTATTCGAAAATTTTTTTATTCGCCAATTTTATTTTTCTGAAGTTTTACTAGTCAGGATTATTTCAATTTGAGAATTTCATTATTTGGGAATTTTCCAATTCGGGAATTTTATTATTCAAGAAACACCAATTAAAAATTTTTTTTTTCGGGAATTTTATTTTTCGGAAATTTTATTATTCAGGAATATTCTAATTCGTGAATTTTACTATTTGGGAATTTTCCAATTCGGAAATTTTATTATTCGAAAATTTTATTAATCAAGAATATTACAATTTGTAAATTTTATTTTTCGAGAATTTTATTTTTCGGAAATTTTATTATTCAAGAAATTTCAATTTAAAAATTTTATCATGCATTAATTTTGTTTTTCGGAAATTTTATTATTCAGAAATATTCCAATTCGTGAATTTCACTTTTTTGGAATTCGCCAATTCGGGAATTTTATTATTCGAAAATTTTTTTATTCGCGAATTTTATTTTTCTGAAGTTTTACTAGTTAGGATTATTTCAATTTGAAAATTTCATTATTTGGAAATTTTCCAATTCGGGAATT
>JAUELO010000007.1:618117-629256 GCA_032357855.1 Amphibolips quercusostensackenii | reverse complement strand
ACCCACAGAAAATATTTGATTAACGCTAACCGAATTTCGGTGAACCTAAACACTACTTCCATGTCCCGCATGTGACATAAATATTTTCCTCAGATAAATTTTATCTATTGTAAGATACATTTTTATCTTTCGACAGGCAAATTTTATCTTTCGTTAGATGAATTTTATTTTTGCGTGGATAAACGTGTTTCAGCGCTTTTATCTTATTTTAATATTAAATTTATTACTGGGATTTACTGTGTTGATAATTATAATAGTTTTCACCTGTCCTTAAAATGTATTTACATTCCATTGTTTTAATTTGAGTATAATTATTATGCAGAGGTTGCGTTGCACGCGCCTGTTGAGTAGCTACGACAGCGCCATCAATTTGGAACTATTGGGAAGAAATTTAAATTTAATATTAACGAGATACCTTACAGTAAACAATTAATTTTGAACCGCAAAAAGTTATTTTTGATTAAAATGAATTGATATTCACTGCTGTTTTATTTAACAATCCTCCAACAACTTTGAAATACCAAATAGTTCGCGTGTCAGATGGCGCTATTGTCAAGGTCAAAAAGGAACCCTACAAGCGCATTGCCTATATGAAAACAGGCCCGCCAAATATGCATTCATAAGAAATGTTTGTAATTACGAATTGTGAGTTTTGAGGGATGGCATGGGAAACGTGAACAATGGAAATTTTTTGTAAAGCAGCGTGTGTAACATTTTTAATTTTATTAAAAGAAGTAGAAGACATAGTTGTGAAACTTGTAAATATAGGCCACGTCACCTCCACCAAGATAACGTACATATCAGTCTTTGTTTGAAAGTTAAAAAAGGTAGGATTATTTACACTCCATAAATTTTAGCTTACTTCATATTCACTCTCTAAAGACACATTTTACAAGAGGAAATAAAGTAAGATAAATTTTTCTTTGAAGAATTTATAAACCGTTTCTTATCGGATAGAAGTCATAAAAGCCAATATATATAGCAGTCATTTATTGAGTGACTGCTCACATCAAATTAAAAAACCGTTGGTCGTTTCTCTATCCTTGTGTTTGTTTAGTAAATATGAAGATTATTAATGGAATTTTTTTCCTTATACTGATCGAGCTGCTTCATTTTCAGCGTAAGTATAATATAATATTATAATAATAAATTGTTGGTAAGGTGTTCACCCGGGTAGGAATATCGAGTGTTGTAATTACTATTTGTTCAAAATATTACATATATTCTCAAACACATGCTATTTTCTTCATTGCGCAATGAAGAGAATTAAAAGAATTCTGTTGAATTTTAAATGCTTTAAAATTAAATTCGAAATTTTGAACTTATATTCAAATCTAAAACAGTTGTCCTTTAAAGTATTTATTTTAAACTACAAATTGATTACAAAATTGAACAAGTTTGATTTAGAAGCTTTCAATTTGAAAAATTTATATTCCTAAGCATACAAACCTGATTTTTCGTTGTCTTAAAATGTTTGTCACTCTAAAAATTAAATAATCTTTCAATCCAAGGTCTTAGAATTAATAACTTGGCAGAGATAACGTTAGATCAATAAAAGTAGATTTCTGCCTAAGGACTTTCTGTTCTCGGTCGTACGTCATTGAACAAACCACCTCATATAACAAAGTATATTAACCCATATGCTCACGGTTTGAACAAACATTCCAGCCAATCAGACTTATGGTGATCTAAATTTATCTCTAACGAGCCTTCAATTTTTTTAACGTCTGAATCATTCATCTTATAATTGAGTGTACTCCACAAATTTTTTTGCATTAGTCGCAGATGGATTTGAACAGATGGAGGAATACACAATATTTGTAGAAATGGGGGATCGCACTACTTTTGAAGGAAATATGAATCCAATGTCCAAAGGGTTAATACCCGACTGGATGCAACCTAACGGAGCGCGTTATTATAACCAGACATCCGCCTTTATACGAACGGAAAAGGACGCTAAAGAACCTCAATATACCGGCCATACTACGATATTACTTCGACGGTCAAATCGGCCACCTAAGTTTGCTGAACCTTTTCCTCATGATACTAATGGTCCAGTGTACGCTGAAATGCGCTTCGGAGGTGCCCTCAAAACACAATATTTTACAGCAAAATCTTTCCAAAAGTATTTTCCCGCAAAGTTTCATTTTCTTCACTTCCCTAGTTTCCCACCGAATAACCAAGTTTATATAACAAGGCCAGGAGGCCCTGTCTATACTGCACAGTTAGAAGTGTATAATCTCTCAGCGAAGCGTATCGGTGAGACATCCTACGCACGTAACTGAAAATTTCAGGAATATAGCGAAAGATTTTTGACAAGGTAGGAATACCAATCTCTACGAGACATTCTATAAAACGTTGATTTGTATATCTTGTGCATGTTATATGTGTATAATTGTATAAATAAATACACCCGTAATTATAAATGTTAATTACTTTTTTCCATACATTTTCTGCAAAGTATGGCATTCCGCATTATAAAAAGTAGAAACATAGGTGCAGTTATTCGTATCGCTCACGCAAAGAAATAAACAAATAAGTTTAGTGTCAAGTGAAAGATTTTGGATCTCAGATATTGAAAGTTTTTCGAATTCATTAATTGCCACTTCACTTTTTGTCATATTAAAGTTTATTAATGACAGAACTTTATTCAAATCAGGAAATAACATAACATTTAATTAATCGATTATCTAAAGTTGCATCCAATTCAGTTGACGCTTGTTTTGAATTATTATTTAAATTTAAATTACTCCTTTATGCCGGCGAAGTAATCAACTCTGCAGGCAGTGCATGGTTTTTCGTTAATTAATAATCTCTCTTTTAGCAAGCTTTCCATAGAAGGGACCATTGGCTTACATCTTTGTTTTTTGGAAAATATACAACCGTTTGTGATTTTCTTTACAAAACCTTTAATTTTTGTAATCCAAAATTTCTATCAGAATTCATTTACAATAGTATCGGTTCCTTGATGTCTCAATTTTTCGTGGTATTGTAGAAACATGATCCTTACATAAGGATTGCTTTCATCTAGGCAAACTGGCCTTCTTGATTAAATATTTATGATATCAATCTTCTTCAAGCATCCAGATAATCTGAGAATATTTTCATTATCCATTATGAGTTTTTTTTCGAAAGCCTTCCACCACTTATTTTGACAGTTTTTCGATTTGTTTCCTTTCAAATTGCTTCCTTTTAATTTTCAGTGTTTTCAGAATCTTCCGGAAAATGTTCAATTTGGACATCCTTCTACTATTCTTGCTCTGTCTAATATACCTCTGATGCTTGGCAAGGACCATTTTCTTTATCTTCGGAATTTTTCCTCATATTTTATATGAATCTTTTTACTCATGCTGTCTTACGTAAAATTTTGATGCACGAATCATTAGTGTTAATTTTTTGTGAAGCTTCTAACACATCCACTGATTCTGCGACTGTGATTGTGACTACTTTCTTCGAAGACTTTGGCCACAGGTTCAGTTTCTTTGATAAAAACGTCCCATTAGGCCACCTTTGATTTTCGTCAGAATTTTTTTAAGAATCATCTCGAGTGCAATCATCTGCCACGTTTTCATTTGTAGGTACCCAATTTCATTCTTCACCATTGTTGAGCTCTGAATTTTTTCCATCTCTTGCTGCCATAAATTTTAAAAGTTTCTTCTCAGATTTCAAACATTGCAGAACTGTATGAGAGTCTGTTTAGAAGAATTTTCTCTAGATCTTGAAATCGAAATATTTTGTTGTGTGGGTTAATCTCGCACGAAGTAGAGCAGCCATCAATTCCAGCTTTGAAATTGTCATTGTTTACAGAGGGGCTACTCAGGCCTTTGATGCAATTAATATTACTTCTTCTTCTTGATCACTTTCAATTCGCAAGTAGATCAACAAGCAGTAGGCTTTTTCACTTGCATCACAAAAGGTATGAGCCTCAATTAATCTAGCAGTACTTAGATTCTTCGAACGAACACGCTGTATTCAAATGCTTTCTGTTGATTTTTATTTAATAAGCCACTGATTCCATTTTTCAAACATGCTGCCGGTAATGGAATCATTTCAAGTAATTCTAGATCACCAAGTCTTCTGTAGTATTTGATGGCTTGGAATTAATTCCATGTCCGGTTTGTCCAAATTTGCTGAGAATATAATGGAATATGAGTCAGCGTCTCAAAGGATTCCTAGAATTCGATGCTGTTAATTATTTCCTTTAATGTAAGTGATGTTCTGTTCTGCTCACAAATGTTAAAAAATGGATTCTCAAATCATTAGTGAATCACTAATAAATCTTCGCAATTCAAATCCTGCTTCATTGTGAATTTTTATAATATCATTGATTAGTTTGATCGACCCCTGCTGACTATTGCCACCATGAATATAGTCATCCACATTGTGTTTTTTAAAGATTGCCTTGACAGCAACTAGATACTGATCTTGAAACTTGTTTGCATTATTATTTTTCACGAATCGAGCAAGAAAGGTCGATTAAGCTGCTCCAAATAGCATTGCCTTCATCCTATAAATTTTGGGTTGTTCTGAAGTTTTCAAATCGTACGAGAGGAAACACTGAGCGCAGCTGTCTTCGTCAATAATTACCCCACAGTTGAACATTCCACATATATCTGCAGTTAATGCAAATAAATATTTCCGAAACACTATAAAGTCTCCGTATAGTGACGTCAACCAATCAGATCCTGTTAAAAGGTTATCATTAAATGATATAGTTTTGACTTTAGCTGCTGCATCAAAGACTACTCAAACTGGCTTATTTGGATTCAATACGTCAAAATGCGGTAAATACTAAACCCGTTTTTTGTGAAGAAGTACTTTTTCATCGGTTATATACTTTTTTTGACATCTTGTTTATTTTATCTTCATAGACTTCGGCATTTTGTTTCTAATCCTTTAAAAGTTTTCTCTCAAAACACTTCAATCGTAGAAAAGCCATGGCTTTGCTTTCTTCTTCCAAGGGTTTATCAGATTTACATGTCAATCAAAAATATTTCTTTGCTTTTTTGTGTAAAGCATCTTGATTGCCTTCGCAACAAGTAAATACATTTTCTGGATTTATTGGATCATTTCCTTATGCCCAGTCGGTCCATGTACTATCCACCCTATTGAAGTTTTTGAGAGAATTTGAGAATTCATTTTGGGTTCTATCATCTCTCGAGACATAATAGTATTGACATTATTTTGACTTATAAGAATTATAGCTTTCCCGTTTCTAATAGCTTCTAAATCAGCTTAAACTATATGAGGGAATTTTTTCTTAAATCATCAACAACAATCATCAAAAAGAGTTCTCACTTTTTTCAAAGTATTTAATAGTACTTTCATTGCTTCCAGGTATAATTATTGACTTATTTATCTGCGATGTTAAATCCTTTCGGTAAATGTAGGTTTTTTCTGTTTTGATCCGTGAATTTGTACTGTTGCCATTTTCAGGATGTCTTCATCAGTCATTAACTCGGTACATGTTGTAACTTCTTTTTTAGGAGCTACTACATGCGGTTTATGCAATAAACAATTATGCAAATGTGCACAATTGTCGACTTTACAAGGTTTTTGTTTCTGACATTTTCCTAACTGTTTTTTCAGACAACAGAAACCTACTTTAGCTTTTTCAGCTTATTACCAACGTTGTTTGATGTCAGCTGCTTTAAAATTCGAATACTGGTCTAAAGATGACTTCCATCGTTGCAAATCTTACATCCTTTGGAATCATCGTGACGTTTTCTTATAGATTCTGGAATTTTTACTTGATTTTTATGTTCATTGATGAACTGTTTTGTTGTGAAAGTAATATTGGACATAATTTCCGCCATAAGCTGTTGTTAGTTTAATATTTTGGCTTTCGATATTCTTTAAAGCAGCAGAAACATTCCTTACTTCATAGCTGTATCCGTCAAACTTATTTAGTTTTTCAACATTTGTTATCTTACTGATTTTTATCAAAAGTTATTCAGCAATGTGATTTTCTGTTTTATAGCTTGAGTTAAATATTTTGAAAATTTCATCTGAATTCTTTGTAGTTATTGACATCATCTCCACTTTTGCTCTGGCTTCACTAGTCAAGCTCTTGCTGAGTCGCAGAACATTTTCTGCTAGTGAAAATTGAAACATATCGCTTGAACGTTTGTATTGAGAATAAAATGCTGGTCATTGAAGACTTCATGAACTTTCAAAATTACCAATACTATCACCTACAGTTTGCCTGGCCAATATGCGATGCATTTTTTTAGAAAGGTCACCAACCTGAGTTACGAGTTTATTTTCAGTGTAAAACTTTTTTTTGTATTTTTCTTGGTGACTTATCTCTTTCCTTTCCAGTTTTACGTATCCAATTTTCTATTCTTGTAAATTGATTTGATTTTACGGACTCTTCATCATCGCTGAAAACGCCCACAGCAGCTTCCTTTTGTAGTTCAGCTTCACAATCTGCTACAACATGTTTCTTTGCAATTAATTCTTGTTTATTTTTAGCGCGAGCTTCTTTAATTTTCCGGAGTTTTTTTTTATCTGCAAATTAACCTTCATTCTCCTTAAATCATTAGTAGAAAAATCCTTATAGATCCTACGTATTTTTATCTCCGATTCCAAAATTATAATTTCTTCTTTACAAGCAAGTATGTCCTCTTCCAGTGCAACAACCTTTTCTTCAACTTCCAATCGTTTCTTTGGTAAATTAAATTCTACTTTTGACGTAGTTTTATAACTTACATTTGATGACTTACTAATTCTGTATTCTCCTTGAGAATCAGCGATTCTTGGCATATGACTTATAACCGAAGGTCAACGTTTTCAACCAGGGTACTGTTTTCAAAATTTATTTTCAACATAATTGCAATCTGCAGTAAACGACTTTTGGAAATGATAGATTTAATGTTAAGGGTCTTGCACATAGTATGTCACACGTTTTTTTTTTGTTTAAATAAAGAAGAGATTGAAATTGCCTTGAAGTCAAAAGGGATACAATGATATAAACAAAAGAGAAGCGTGTGACGTATTATGTGCACGACACCTTTCCTATATGATTGAAATATTGCTGAACTTCTTTTTGGAATGTAAATGAATCGAACTTACGGATGTTTCACTTGACAAAATGTTGACTTAAAATCTTCTCTAGATCCCGTTTCTTCGTAGTGCTAGGATTAGTATCCGGCTCGAACGACCAGTAAATGTCATTGAAATTAGGCCACTCTACTTTTTATAATAATAAAGTTTAAAACAAATTCAAAAAAAGAAAGAACATAACATAATTTAATCTATGATCTGAAGTTGCATCAAACTCAGTTGATGTTCGTCTTGAATTATTATTCAAATTCAAATTATTCTGTTACGCCGGCACAGTAACTATAGATGTCATTAGGTATCACATGAAAAACTAGGAGTAAATTTAGTTGCATGTAATTTTATATTATTACCTGCTGTTATGTTATTATGTACGTTAACGTAATTTATGCATTATGTAATGAAGGAAAACGTAAGTTCAAAAGATATGCAGAAAGCTTATTTAACTTGTTCATTAAAGATTTCACAATTTAAAAAGCATTAGAGTTAGCAAAGTTTTATGACGAAGGTATGTTTCATTTAATATTTTTCATTATCTATTGGCCAATTTATAAGTTAAAGATGTAAATATGGTAATAATCAATGGCCTTTCGTCTTTATCATTTGGTCTACACCAATGACCATTGATTATACCACCTTTGCTTACTTAAAAAAGACACTTTGAATTTTATTTTTAAAAATCTTTACTATCATGATTTCTTTGTATTCCTTTCCGTATATTGATATTGATACTTAACAATGTCACAATATGAATAACTGAAGAAATTATACCTCGAATTAAAGTTTCAACCACTTCTAAAAGTCCTACAGAAGTATCACTAAAACCGCCATCGGTTTCTTAAGATTAAAGAGTTTACACACTTCTTCTAAAACAAGTCTCGTGTCTGAATATAGACTTCTTCTCTGAAAGATGAGTCCAACTCTGTTACAAGTGGATTAGGTATCGTATATTTTTTCTGATAGATATTGACATAGTTGTGTGTTAAATTACTGATGAAAGATAATGCACCGTTTCCAAGTATTTGGAACCAGTGCATCTCTTAGTGCATCTCTATGCATTTTGCCGTGTGAATAATAGAAACCAAGTACTAAATTAACCCGACATTTATTATTGTCATATTGGAAAATTTTCCAATCCCCGAAGCTTATTTAATTGCAGTTTTTCACTTGATTCGAATTATCGACATTTCCTGACTTAGAGAATGTGTCGGAGTTGCATTCAAACTGTCGGATTCTTTGAAGTCAATAACTGCTCAACTGCACAACAATTGTCTCTCCTCTAGAATCTTCAACTTTAGTAAAAGGACTTCCTTTATTCAAAGGTCTGACTAATTCCGAGTAATCTTTTAATTCTTAATTTCCTTCAATAGTACAGAGATTTGTTACATCTTTTAAGAGTTCTGAGGACGTAGTTTCGGGATTTGGTAAACTTTGATCCAAACAAGGTGTACATGGAACGTTTTTGCTATTTGATTTTTAACTCTATGTCATCAGTGGCAAAAACTGGATCTGCGTTTCCCCATATACAGTACAAATCAATGTCTTCTGCAGTAGTTAGGTCTGCATCCATCCCGAAACTTTGCAATACAGCATATGCATCTAATTTTGCGCAGTTCAGGATACCTATCAATTTAATATAGTTCAAAGTGCCAGTAGCACTATCAAACGACAAGTTTAAAGATGATGTGTCTTGATGATGGTTGTCTTAATTACTGCAAAAAAAAGTCTTATTTCAGCGTTAATTGAAAATAACAGCATGAAGTTCTCCTATTCAAAAACAGGACACCTGAAAAATTATACCATAAAAGAACAGGTATTTAGTTTCTACAGGGTGCTCAAATGAAGCTCCCAAATGCCTTATTCGAAGAAATTGAAACGATTTATCGTCCTTGAAGTTTTATACTGAAATGTCTGATTGTATCTGGTTGCGCACAATCCGGATTTCAAGGATAGCATTTATTAACAAAATGAACATTCAGTTCTACACATAAGTACGTATTTCTCGTAATTAAATTTTTTACCACTGTTTACTTTGGCATTTTGCGCAATCATGCTCTCCACATACGAAGGAAAAAAACGCAGTACCAAATGTAAAATTCGCGATCTTTCAAAGTGATTGCTTGAGAAAGACAAAAGTTTACCGCATAATACATTATTTTTTAATACGCTCTTGTAGCTTCGCTTCTAGGAATGTGTTCTTCCAAAAGGGCCCATATTTTTGGATCGCAGAGTTTTATGATGCTTTAAAGTTCTTCTTATCCTTAACCGATATATCTGTTTCAGTAAGTAAATGTTTGTATTTAGAAATGTTATGCATTAATACCTTGATGTGGGACATGCAAACAATAAAATATCCCATAGGCATTACAATCGAACTTGATATAATCCTTGATCTTAATTTTGTACCGAGGTGGAACGTGTCCTGGGTAAAAGAATTGTCTGTAATCATTTAGTATGAAAGGCTGGTAATTGAGTACCACTTCCATCACTGGTTACAAGATTAAAGTCCTTTATTCCTAGTAAACTTTTGTCATTTCCATTAATAGCTTGCTGTCTCCGTCTGACGAAACACCCATTACAGTTATAGAACTTGCTGTAAACTGTTTATGATATAACGCCATCGATTTCTCACGTCTCTGGGCTCGCGTCTTGTAATCGAACTTATTATCTGTGCCGAACAAGCATAAACAAAATTAGGGACTACCTTGCACCCATGGCTGGACTATTTTTGCGTACAATAATGAAATTATTTTTTTTGCACAAATAGTTCCTGAACTGTTTTAGCAGACGACACTAAAAATAAAGTTGTCTTCAGCATGCCATAACTATCCAATGGCAAGACAAATCCTACCAACTGATTAGTCTTTGGATTATATTGAATTTGGTTATTAATTCGTGAAGCGTCTTCACTAAGGGCGCGGTTCCATAGAGGTAGATTAGTAAAATAGTGGAATAGTTTTGACTAATAATGTGATTGATAGAGTTTATGCAATAACCTGATTGGTCGAAACTACTCCACCATTCTACTAATCTGCATCTTTTTTCTGTAAATTACTAGAAGAATTAGGTTATTTTGCAATCACTAGATGTGCAGAAAATATTAACTTATCGTCCGCTATCGCGAATACTGAGTAGGATAAGGAGGGGTAGCGCCGACCGGTAGAGCAAAGGTGACTTTGCTTATAAAATAGACATTATTTATTAATTTTAATTCTACTTTAATTGAAGCCTCACCATCGGGATAAGCACGACCAAGATAATAGTTTACAAGTACTTAGGTGCTACAGAAAAAACAAAGTGTGAACTTGGGGTACGAAACGTCACCTGCTGTCAATTGTTTTTACAGTTTTGTCGCAAATAAATAGACGATAGTTTCATACCTCAACTCAGAGCAACATAAAACCCTATCTTTAAATTATCTGTGACAAATTTTATCCCAGAGTTTGCACTGTGCTTACAAAAACATCTTGGATCATAGTCGATGCACCTTCTATATCTTTATTGATTAATAGCGCCTCCCAAGTTGTCTGAAATATGCGTTCGTTTATTCTATTCTGAAAATCTTTTTGCAGATCATGATCAGCATTGCATTTATAACCCCTCATGCTTCTTGTATCTTTTACTAGTTCTCTTAGTGTTTCATCTACAACAAAGAAGTCAATTATAGTGCGACTATTTCCGTTACATCAGGTGTATATTTGGATCATTTTATGCCTAAACCAAGTATTTGTAATAAATAAGCCCTTTTCTAAACATAAGTTAATTAAGTTTTCTCTATTACGATTTATTTTTGTACTTCCAAAATTACCTAGCCCCCTTTCTGTATCCTGAGGTTGGACGTCAACCCATCCATTCAATAATGATTCCTTCATCCTGATTGCAAGTATCCATTGTATAATATCAGTTGTCCCAGAAGGCGTTTTTAATTTCGCTTGGATCGCCGTCAAGTGGGGCGTAGCACGCTATGATAATACTTTATTGTGTTGCGAGACAGTAATGTCAACTTTGACAGCCGAGTCTGATGTTTTTAGTACAAGGCTAGTGACAAACGATATTTTATGCAAAAAAGAACGGTTC
>JAUELO010000007.1:552371-565343 GCA_032357855.1 Amphibolips quercusostensackenii | reverse complement strand
ACACACTCCAGTATCCGAGAGCCCAGGCCAGGTCACCGGATACACACCGAGGAATTTAAGAAACTATTTGTAATCGTCGAATCAGCCGGTAAGTTACTTTTTCTCACTCAGTCTTGTTGAAGCTCACAGCCAAATATTTCGAGTGAGCTAGTATTGTGGTTCCTCCTTTCTTTATTTAGTTGGCCAAGAAAGCCCTAAATTTGTAGTTCCTTTAAATGGACAAGAATGACGGAAATTTGTAGTTCCTTTAAATGGCCTAGAAAGCTGAAAATTTGTTAATTTAGTTGGCCCAAAAAGTCCTAAATTTGTAGTTCTAGTTGGCCCAGAAATCCCTAAATTTGTAGTTCCTTTAAATGGTCAAGAAAGATGAAAATTGAATGTTCCTTTAAAGAGAATTTAAAAGTTCTTGGAGTTTAAGTTTTTCACGTGGCCACGAGTTTTCTCAGGACTGAATCTGTAGATTTCGACCAAGTGTCATTTGAATTAGTATATTATTTTATTTTGATCTGATTTTGTGAATTTCTATTATCTGACTTATGTGCAATTTACCATATTATGTTTTCCACGTATTTTTCGCTCGTTTATCCCATTGCCCGACTTTTGTGAATAGTTGTTTCGCTACTGCGAAAAAGGCACTGTTGAGCTAGGTTTTAACGTAAATTTGATGGAATCATGAAGTACCAATATGTTAAAGCGATTAGTTTGTAAATTCAATTTTGTTTTGTTTTAATGAAAAACATTGTAACCTGTTCTACCGAGACTGTGTCATTTCGCTGTCGTTATCAGTACGAAATGACGCCTTCTACCTAATTTTCTCACGTAAGACCTGAGCTAGTTTGACGTAAAAGTATGTTCTTATTCTGGTATATCGTAACCTCAATGATGTCGTTTGCTTGTCGAGTTTAGAATTTGAGAGTTAGAATTCTAATTTTGTAGTTGTTTTTGAGATTTTACCGATTTATCGTGGTTTCGTTGCTTTTGACCAAAGAAAGGTCTGGCGCCCAACACATATGCTGTTTGATGCGTAAAATTCAGGTTACGGTGCCGAAGGTATATTAATTCTCACCTTAGTCAAAAGCAATTAATATTACAAGAAATAGAATAGGATACATTTTCTTTATCTCTTTTTATCATAAAGATTCAAAATCA
Organism: Amphibolips quercusostensackenii; assembly: GCA_032357855.1. NCBI lineage: Eukaryota > Metazoa > Arthropoda > Insecta > Hymenoptera > Cynipidae > Amphibolips > Amphibolips quercusostensackenii. The sequence goes on along the minus strand of JAUELO010000007.1, from coordinate 564,194 downwards.
TTCAAAAAGATAGGATCTCTATCTTTCTACTTCCAGCAGAGTCGTCCTTTTGTGGGCCTTTCACGAAAAAAAAATATTTTAAACTTTTCACGACAGTTAAAGAAGTTTGTACACAAAAGGACAATTTTATACTTTAATTTCGCAGACAACTTATAACCTGCAATATTTGAGCATCTTTTATTTTATAATTGGTTGTACCTGATAGACTCAAATCAGATTTTAAGTGTGATAATCTTATATTTTTAGAGAAAGTTTAAATATTTGCAATATTTCCATCTGTTTTGTGTAATGAAAAGTTCATTTGATACTTTCAGACGTAACTGCATTATTATTCTTGTGTTTTAAGATAATATATAGAATTTAATCAATTTTTAATAAATCGAATAATAATAATAATTTGACAAAGAAAACTTAGAATTTACTTTTTTTTTAAAGCTTTAATTCTTGCTCTAATATAAGAGATGGCGCTGGAAATCGTAAACGCGAAAATACATTAGGCTCTTATAACAGCTTTCTAAAAAATATTATACACCTAGATGCAACACCTCACTAGCGAACCTATAATAAGATCTAAAAACTAAAAAGCTGCTATTAATTAAAAGGACACAGAGATATCACCATGTCTTTCTAACCAATGGCATTTTTTTAGTTCTTGGAATTTATTGTAGGTTCGCAAGTAAGGTACTGCATCTACGTTTATAATATCTTTGCTTCTACTCTTTGGTTTATATGCACTCACTACAAACAGCTCATTAGACAGGTTGCAACTTGCCGATTGGGGTTATAAAATTCTCTTCGCGTTGCGTTCTTTCTTTGAATATTTTGCTTTCGATTTCGAAGAAAACTCTATGATTTCGTAGACTTTGATTATCGAGCAATCCATTACCTTATTTGCAAACCTTAATGCAAGAATCAAAAGATACGAAAGGAGAAAAAATTCGTCATGAATTCTACAGCGGTAAGTTTTATACTTTTACTTTTTCTTGCTTTTAAGAATTTTCAAAGGTTTTTTTCCGAATTTATTCTCTATATTCATAGCCTTTTATAAAAAATTTAGCTTACAAAAATATAACCTCATATGAGCTACGATAAATTACTATAAAATATCGATAATTTGCCAAAAACTTCCACAAACTCTGTAAAATTTTGTATACCTGAAATTTTCGGTGATTTATAATTTTTTCATAAATTTATAGAATTTTTGAAAATTTTTGGATTTTGTCTAACAATCTTTGGATACTCTGAATTTCCGGAAATTTTTGGCAATTAATAACTTTACCGAAAATTTCCAAAGTTTTCTTAATTTCTAAAATTTGAAAATTTCAGAAATGTTTTGTTAATATGACCATGAATTAAAAAAAAATTGTTTCAATTGTTTCCCAAATCAAAATTTTCATGAATTTGTTACAAAAAATGTATTGTGCAATAGATGCTAAAAGTAGGCAGTTGTAACACAAGTGAAGTTTACACTCGTGTAAAATTGGCTACTTTCCGTACTTGTAGCACAATATATCATTTTAACTAATAAAGATAACTTTCCTACCATAAAAAATGAATTTTTTATGCAAAAAGACGAATTTCAAATAAAGCAATTAAATTTTCGACCAAAAAAGACGACTTCATAAAGTAGATGAATCTTTAACGTGAGAAGATACATTTTCAACCTAATGTTCGAATTTTCTAACAAAAAAGGTTATAATTTAACCAAAAACAGTTGATTTTTTAACAAAATAGGGTAATGGATGCAATGGTTAGCCACCCACCCAATGATTGGCGATTTGCTTCAAATATACGGAATTAACAATTATTCAGTTCAAAGATATTGTTAAAAAATACGTTTAAAGCAACACTTAATGATAGAATCCATTTATTTTTAGCAAATTATACTGTCAAATTGTATTTAAATTAATTTTCGAACAAAAAAGACGACTTTATAGAATCAGTAGAATCTTTAAACTAAAAAGATGCATTTTAAACCAAATGGTCGAACCTTATGACAAAAAAGATTAAAAGAACCAAAAACAGTTGCATTTTCAACAAAAGAGTTGAACTTTTAACTAAAAATGTAGTTAAATTTTCAATTCAAAGAGACGAATTTTTTCAAAGACAGTTAAATTTTCAACAAGAAAGTTTATTTTCAACCACGAAAGATGACTTTTATATTATGAAAGAATTATTTTTCATTCAGAAAGATTAAATTTTAACAAGACAATTAAATTTTCGACCAAAAAAGATGACTTTATCAAAGTAGTTGAATCTTCAACCAAAAAAGATGCATTTTCAGCCAAATGGTTGAATCCTCTATCCAAAAAGGTTAAACTTTAACCAAAATCAGTTGAACTCGCAAGCCAAAAACATGAATTTACAACAAGTAAGAATAATTCTCTAATCCAAAAGACGCAATTCTATTAAAATACATTAATTTCCTACCAGATAGTTAAATTTTCAATTTATGATGTATAAATTTCTAACCAAAAATGAATTTCTTAAATTTTTAGATAAGAAAATTAATTTTCAGCTCCCCCTACCTCTTCCGACAAAAAAACGCGTTTTTAACAATAATGTTACATTTTCAACCCGAAAGGTAAATCTTAAAAAAAAATTTATCAAACTAGTTCAACCAAGTATGTAGGTGAATTTTCCACAAAAAAAGATTAACTTCTATCCAAATAGTTAAATTTTTGACCGTAAAGATGGGATTCTTCACAAAGGTTGATGTATCACCAAAGAAATATAAATTTTTAACAAGATTGTTGAATTTTCAAGAGAAAAAGGCAAATTATTTACCAAGAAGATAAATTTTCAACCAAAAAAGTTGAATTTTCAACTCCAAAAACGTGTTTTTTTTAAAATAGTTGAATTCTCAACAAAAAAGATAAATTTTCAACAAAAAAGTTGAATTTACACGTAAAGGGGCAAATTTTCAAATTAAAGTTTTAAACAAAGTAGTTCAACCGAGTAGTTGAATTTTCAATAAAAAAGAATTATTTCTAACCAAATACTGAAATTTTCAACTGAAAAGATGGTCTTTTCCACAGAAAAGATTATAATTTTTTACCAAAAAAGATGAATTTTCAACAATCCAAAAATCTACTTTTTCAACAAAAATAATTATTTTCTAAAAAACTGTTCAATTTTCTCTCAAATAATTAAATCTTTTTAAAAATAGTTTCATTTTAAACCAAATATTTCAATTTCCAACCAAATATATGGATTTTTAACACAAAAGTTGAAATTTTAACCAGATAGTTAAAGTTTAACCAATAAAGATGAATTCTCCACAAAAAATGTAATAGTTGATACTGCTACCAAAAAAAGATTTTGATTTAGAATAAAAAACAGTTGAATTCAAGCAAAAAAGTAGGATTTGCAATAAAACAGTTGAATTCTGAACCAAACCAGATTAATTTTTAACCAAAAAAGATAATTTTGAAACCAATGAGATTAATTTTCTGACTTCACAAAATAGTTGCCTCTTCAATCAAATTAATTAATTTTCAACCAAAACTAGTTGGATTTTCTTAATGGGTTTTATTAATACAGTTTACATTTTAGTGAAAAACGAGACGATTTTATCAATTATTTTTCACCACAACTATATCTGTGGGTTAAAATTAACGACAGCGCCACCTATTTCGAACTATCAAAAAGAAAAGGATTGGAAAAATATTTTTCCATTACATAACGTGACGTATAATACCACTGGATACAGAAAATTTTTCAATACTATTTAATGCAAGCCTTATTCTTATCGGTGAATTTCTTTCTGATAATTCTTTTAAAACTTTATTGGTTCTTGCAGTTTACAATTCTGTTTTTATTTGAAGAACCAAATGCAAAACGTTCTGTCGGTGAAAGACTTTAGATGAATATTAAAACTGGGATACAATATCATAATTGTCCGATGTGGGTCGTTTTTAAACATTCTTCCTGGTCCGCTTTTCAAACCTAAGCCGTACCTGATTTAAATTTTCAGATTTTAACGTCAAAGATTAATTCCTAAGTTGTTTCTTTAGACTGATTAATTAATGTTAGGTTTTGTGAGGCCCATACCAGTGTTTGATGTTTAATGTAAAACACAGATCTCTGCTAGTAAATTTTTAATTTATCACGAAATAATTCAAAAACGCTAGAAAGTAACGCTAGATGCCTATTATGTAGCTTTTGCTGAATTTTTGCTGAATCCAAGAATTTGGATTAATCCCTCCGTTTTTATAACGCAAATTTCGATTCACGGCCGTTTCCAACCGGTTACAAAAAATATCCTACCTTTACTTTTGTTTCTTGGCATGTGAGGTCGTTGGCCCAAACGCGGCCTTTACAATTTAACATTGAACGCTGCTGCAGGCCTCAAAATATCTAACGCAATGTAAAACATTATTTTCTTACGAAAAAATATGATAAGAAACGCCGAATTAAATTAATTTAAAGATGCACATCCAACAATTTGTACGTAATATATTTTTTGTTGCAGATACTGACTCAAGACATAAAGAAAAAAGTATTCGAACTGGCTGAAAAATATTCTTCTGGAGTCTTTAGGATCGTTCGGCGTGGTTTTCGGCTAGATAGTGAGGATGTGGTATTAAGAAAACTACAGATGAGAATAAACGGTCATTGCCGCTCGATATACGGCCTCCCTGCTACTTACCATGCAATTTATACAGGCTCGTCCACACTGTTAGAATTGCTCACACTGATTGGTACTAAAATAAGTACCGAAAACTGTCGTGGTAAAAATCCACTACATTTGTCTATTAATTTGGGTAAAGATTCACTGGTAAAAATTCTCATTGACAATAAAAATTTAATGACAGGTGAAAAGGAAAATTATAATGAGCTTCAAATTGCTTTGACCTGTCGAACTGTAGGAGACGTGAAAAAGCTTCTTTCTAAAACATACAACGGTATCGTATTTACTGAAGACATAGATATTGTAAAATTTCTTTTGGACAAAGATGAGAAAGTCATCATCGCACGAAAAAAATTTTCAACTTTGCTCTATTTTGCTGCCAGAATAAAAAATGATGATGCTTTAGAACTTGTACTTTCAAAATCTTCCACTTCTAATATCAATGCCATTGGTCCACAAAAAGAAAGTCTACTTAAGTTGCTGATTATGAACGAGAATGTTAAAATGATAAATCTTCTGATTGAAAATGGTGCTAATCTGAACTTGAAAGTAGGAGATCACTTCAAATATGCGGTAAAGAAAGATATGCGTTTAAACACTGTAGAAAGTCGTCGTATAATGGAGACTTTCATTGCCGCATTAGCCAAGATGATGGTAAACCAAGAATTTGTAAGTAAAAAAAACAGAGACTGCTTATTCACATACGACCAGGTACTACCTTATTACGAAAAATGCTCGAATGAAATATATTTGATGAAAGAAATAAAAATAAAGGGATACAATCGAATATGTCTTTACGATATTCTAACCAGAAATCTCGAGAAACTGGCAAGTTTAGCCATGAACAAGACGGCGTTTAAAAGACTAAATCTAAAGAAGTATGAGATAATGTTTCCCATTTATCGTAATGAAATAAAAAGGAACAGCGAAAGGGCGATTTGGAGGCTCGAAGAAATTGAAAGGCTCATAAAAACGTTTCAGTACCGTGTGAAATTACCCACCATGATTTTTCATCAAATTTTTGGCTACTTAAATGATATTGAGCTAAAAAATTCAGAACTCTACTTTAGTCTTCTTATGAAGTTTTTTGCACAAAAATATTAATTTTGTGCTCTTGTTATTGAGTATTTTTTTGTATTCAAAACATATAATTTATAGAATTACAGTTTTGAACTGGGGAGATAGCATGGGTGTATTAATGGAAAATACCTAACAAAAGCACTAGAAGAATTCAGATCTAAGATTTAAAACTCTTTATGGAGCGTTTTTTCGGCGTATAGAAATTGTGAGATTATACATTAAAAAGTGTTAAAATTTATTATTTACATTTAACTAAAAGTGAAAGATTATATAAATTTATAATTATCTATTTTATACCTGAATCATATTATGTGATTTAATAAAACTTGTTATTTTCTAATTTGTACTTTTCTTTTCGCCTAAAGGACAAGTTAAAGAATGGAACACATTTTTTAACTTGAACTTTTATTTTCGCCTGAAGGATAAATTGAAAAATGGAACACCTTTTCTAATTTTAACTTTTCTTCTCGCCTGAAGGACAAGTTAAAGAATGGAACACATCTTTTAACTTGAACTTTTTTTTCCGCTTAAAGAACAAATTAAAAAATGGAACCAATGTTCTAATTATAGCTTTTCTTTTCTTCTGAAGGACAAATCGAAAAATGGAACCAATTTTCGTATTTGAACTTTTTTTTCACATAAATAACAAATTGAAAAATGGAACCAATTTTCTTATTTTTGTTTGAGGATTGGCGCGACAGCAAATAACGCATTCTCTAATGATTCTTTTAACTGAATTTTTTCCATTCAGAATCCAGTAGAGCTCGCGAGTTGCGCTGAGCGTTGCTAGTGGACCTGCGTGAAAAAGATTCAAGTGTTTCTCACGGATTATTAAATCAGTTACGATGTGATTTTTAGGCATCAAAATCGGATGTTTTCTAGCGTAATTGAGGTCCGAATGCCTGAGTCGCCCTTCGACCCTGATTATTCCCTCATTGTCTAGAAAAGGATCGAGTGTCGTTAAGTTTTCCTTGATATTTTGTTTGGACTCGAGCATTTTTATTTCGTGTGAAAATACTTGAGCCTGGACCATTTTTATCAAACTGGTATGCGCCTTTCGAAGGTCGATTGTAGACAGACGATCTGAAAGGTCGCGCTTGAAAACATTTATATCGATGTATCGTTGGCAATATGCTACTGTGCGTTTTAGATTAGTAAAAGTTTTTGCATTCTCAAACAATGTATTAGCGATTTTATTTACATACACTACATTGACACGGTTCGTTTGTATTGTAGGCGCTTTAACGATTTCTAACTTAGATTCTGGCCAATTTTCCTCCGTTTTATTAATCCACTCAGGACCATTCAACCAAAAGGAATTATTGATCATCTCTTTCTGTGAGAGGCCTCGTGACACGAGATCCGCGGGATTATGCTCAGTGGCTACGTGTCGCCACTCATGAGGCACTGATAAGGCTTGGATGTTGGCAACTCGATTTGCTTCAAAGGTCGGAAGAGTGTGTGAATCCTTTTTTATCCAACTCAACGCAATCATTGAATCGGACCAAAAAAAAGTTTTTTGAATAGTTAACCGGCGTAGTGCTTGACGAACTATCGAAAATAAATTTACCAACAAGAGAGCGGAACATAATTCCAACCGACACACGTCTTCGACCTTCAAGGGGGCGATCCTTGATTTTGAACATATTAATTGAGTGGTGATTACGCCATTTACGTCAATTGATCGTATATAGAGGCAGGCTCCGTAAGCTTTTTTGCTTGCATCACAAAAACCATGCAATTCGACACTAGCGCAATCATCACTAATTATTTTTCTTGGGGTAATAAATTTTTCCAAAATTAATAATTGATCTTGAAATTCACTAAAATCTTCTTTTATTGGAGATGGAACGATACCATCCCAATCTAACTTTAACTTCCATAAAGATTGCATTATGATTTTAGCTTTAACGATAACCGGGCCTAGTAAGCCCAGAGGGTCGAAAAGTTGTGCTATTTGCGCAAGAATTGACCTTTTAGTCACGCTTTTGTCGATGTTTGATTGTTTTACCGTATAAAGTAATAAATCTGGTTTCGGATCCCAATAAATTCCCAACGTTTTAGTTTTTTCTCTTAAATTCAAGCAACAAAATGAATCGTTTGATTGTTCTGATAAGGGTTTAATAAGGGTGGGATCATTGGAAGCCCATTGCCTGAGATTCATACCTGCCTTTTGAGTCGCATTAATCAATTCGCTAATTAATCGTTTAGCTTCTTCTCTAGATTGCGCGCCTGATACCAGATCATCCATGTAAAAATCCTCTTTCAAAGCTCTGGTTGCCTGCGGATAAAAGTTGGCTTCGTCGTCAGCCAATTGGACGAGAGTCCTCGTTGCTAAAAAGGACGCTGGTGCAATTCCAAAAGTGACTGTATTCAGCTGGAATATTTTAACCGGTTGATCTCTACTTTCACGAAACAGAATTTTCAGATATTTTTGATCATCTTCGTGCATTTTTATTTGATGATACATTTTTTCGATATCGGCAGTTAACGCAAAAACGTATGATCTGAAGCGAATTAATAATGGGAAAAGCTTTTCTTGAATATTAGGCCCAACCATTAATGTGTCATTAAGCGATTTTCCGTTCTTAGTTGGCTTTTTTGCATTAAAAACTACCCTCACTTTAGTTGTGAGACTAGCTTCTTTCAATACCGCGTGGTGAGATAAAAGCAACCGTCTTGAATCGAATCCGAACTTATCTCCGTCATGTAGCCGTTTTTTTGTATGATTTCAGATTTTTGATATAAGGCTCTTCAAGAAAAGGTTTTCTAATGAATGATCTTTCAATCGCGTATAAACTATTCAGAGCAATTGAGAAAGATTCTCCTAGCACCGGTTCATTCTCTTTGAACGGTAACTTGACGCAGTATTTGCCTGATTCTGGATCGCGTGTGGTGTTTTCTCGATAATGTTTTTCACACGCTATTTCTTCTTTCGATAACCGATTTGCTTGCGGACAGTGTTCTAATTCCCAAAATTTTTCAATATTCCGATTTAAAAGATTGAGAGATAAATTGCATCTGGGTATTTTCGGAAATATTGAATCATTTGTTTTTCCACCTACAATCCATCCGAATTTAGTATTCTGTAAGATCGTGTTTCGATTAGATAATTTTTCCTGACAACCTTGACCAGTTATGAGTAATTCTAGGAACAGATCAGCATCGATTAGAGCGTCAATTGGTCCAGGATTATGGAATTCTGGATCGGCCAGACTGTACTTGGACGGAACTCCGAGTTCGATTCGATTTATACGTTCGTTGGGCGCGAAGGGATTTATTTCTCGGGTTATCAAGAATGTAAGATTTGCATTAAATGTATTCAAACGTGATTCGATTTTGGTGCGGGTTATTTTACTGATGCTCGAGCTCATTTGGTTTACTCCCCCGAGTGGTATTTCGATTTCGTTTAGTGGTAAACCTAATTTTGTGGCCATTTTTTCAGTTAAAAAATTTACTTGAGAACCATTATCAAGAAGGACTCTACACAAGTGAGGGTAGCCCTTGTGATCTAAAATGTGGATGAGCGCTGTGGATAATAAGACTTGAGAAGGCACCGAATTGTGTAAACATGCAAGATTTGCATTGAGTATTGGATTTAATGGTCGACTTTCTCTATGCAACAGAGTATGATGATTTTTATTGCATGTCTTACACGTTGATGATGATTTGCAAGTTTCTACTGAATGGTTCGACCTGAGGCAATCAGAACACAGTTTCAAATTTTTTACGAGCTCTATGCGATCTTGTACGTTTACGTTCAATATTTTTTCACAATTCTGAGTGAATGAGAATCTTTACAAACCTGGCAAAATGGACGAAATTGTGTAGCATAAGAAAATGCCCGAATACCGCGTGATTGATTATTATAAGCAGGTCGATTATTGTCACGATGCTGCTTGTCATTACTCTGCGAAAAGTTTTTCTCCGCTCTTTCCTTTTTTAAATAGGGTTTATTTGTTTCTAACAATTTTTCGCGAGATTGTAAAAATTCCATCAATAATTGCATTGTTGTATTTTTATTTCCCTGGATGTGTTCTTTCCACTTCAGACGCGTTTGCGGGTCAAGTTTAGAAGTTACTGCATACATGGGAAAAGATTCCAAGAACGGGGTTTTCAAAGCTTCCAGCGCGCGGTAATGCTTTGTTACATTATTTAAAAAATCGCCTAATGCATTCGAAGAAGCACTCTGACAAGATGGTAATTCAAAAAACGCTTTGATATGATTGTTAACGACCGCCGCAGGATCATCGTAATAATTTTCTAAAATATCCCACGCGACCTTATAATTAGTATCAGTGGTTTCAAGAGCTTCGATTTTATCCGCGGCCTTTCCGGTTAGACACGATCTCAAATAAACTAATTTCTGCGAGTCAGTGTACCTTTTATCTTTGTCAACCGAAGATTTAAATATATCGCTGAATCCTGGCCACTTTTCGTACGATCCACTAAAAGTCAGTAAGTTTAAGGCTGGTAATTTAAGATTTATAGCATTTGCATTTGACTGAATATCATCAACCGAGTTTGATACACCGATCTGAATATTTGAATTGCTTATGTTATTATCATCGTATGATGATGTGGAAGATCTATTCTGATTTACTGGTTTCTTTTCGTTAATAATTCGCTCAATCAGAGCAGCTAATGTCGACCGCCGTTCTTCAAGTCCGATCCTTTCCTCGTATTCGATCTCGATTTCTGCGTCATCAACTAAGGATTCTATTTCACTTTGTGTGGTTTCAAAGTCTCTTCTAATACTTTCCGCGTCAGCTCGTTTACCTTTCAATTCGACAAGATCTATGTCAGTAATTTGTTTTTTAAGAAATTTATCTAAAATGGTTAATTTTGCTTTTAACGCGCCCCGAAGCATGTTTAACTGTTTGATTTGCTTTTCGATTTCCATTTTCACACACGACTGAGCTAATGCTAATAAGAATGGAATAGATAGGATAGGGATTGACCACGTCTCTATAAGTAATATACTCTCAAAACAGGCATGCGAGACTCACCCTCTGGCAGAACTGGCAAGCATCTCAGACGTTTGCAAATGAAACCGTTGTCTCTGCTTGACGCTTGGAGATCCTAGTTCCTTGAATGTCTACAATGATATAATTCCGATGATTCCACTGCCGATCCGATGAAGCATGCGTTCTCGTAGATCTTGATTTAAATGGTTTAATTTTCAATTATGTTACTGGATCCAATAAAGTAATCTCGAGTTGTTAACTCTTTCAATGTTCACTACACACGAGTAACCAGATTCACGATATTCAATGAGACGTTTTCACAGTTGCTGAGTCACTCGATGGTCCACGTTTACTTAAAAAACAAGTTTTGATAGATTATCGCCTCACTTAATGTTCACGTTCACTCAAGTGCTGATTTCACTACGTTTCACGATTAATAGTTTATTAGCATTTACTCCGTAGTCTCGTTCAAAGTTTTCGTTCACGCTTTCCGTTTACAATAGTCACATTAGAGATATCGACCGATTGCTTGTGGATGTGAGTTTTTCGTTGAACTCACGATCCGGCTCGAAGGACCAAATTATGTATCGATTTATGATATTAAATTATGTACCGTTTTATGATATTACTGCTTGCCCGAACTTTGTTTTTCAAGGAGTCGTACCGTTATGTTAGAGAATGAATGGTTAGCGTTTCAGATGGTAGAAGGTTTAAATAAAATGAATACTATAGTTGAATAATACTCATATTTAATTAATATTGAACGTAAAGAAGAATGCAAGGTGACAATTAATAGAGCCGAGAGAACTCCTGGATACGCTTCAGGTAGTTCATTTGCGTTCCGATGTGTATCGTTTAATGTTCGAAACTCGACTGACTGCATTGTCAGTTACAGATAGAATTTTGAATGTCGACGATTTGCTAATTTCCAAAGTGGGGGTTCAAGGTGCACGACTCACCGGCCGAGGAAGTTCGAGAGGGTACGAAAATGACAAATCGGGTTTTCCAAAATTGTACTCAATGGTCGTAGACAACTGCAATTAGGTTGCATTTCGTTTCAAGGTACAGTTAGCCTGGCTGGCGCATTCAAATTTTATGACGGACTTAGACTTAGCCAGGCGGCAAGCCGTAGTAGTACAATGA
>JAUELO010000007.1:517510-528329 GCA_032357855.1 Amphibolips quercusostensackenii | reverse complement strand
CTTCCTGCAACATTTTTTTTCTTATTTTTTTTTTCTACAAAAACCTTACGAAATATTTTAATACCCAACAAAACAGACGAACTTTTAACCAAAATAGTTTAATTTTCAACCAAAAAGATTATTTTCAACCAACAAAAATAATTTTCTACCAGAATAAAATAATTTAAAAAAAAATACATGAATTTTTAAGCATAAAGTTGCATATTAAACTAAGAAATATAAATTTACAATCAGAAATGAAATTTTTAGTTAAAAAATTAGTTTTCAACCAAAGAAAAAACGAATTTTGAACAAATTGGTTAAATGTTCAAAAATTTACCTTTTTGATTGAAAATTGAAGAGAAAAAAATTGCTAAATTTCCAACTATAGAAAAAAATTTTCAAATAAATAAATTTTCAAAACAATAATTTTTTACTAAAGAGATGAATTTTCAACTATAAAAAAATTAATTTTCATAAAAATGAAAAAAAAAAACTAATTTTCTGCAAAATAGTTCAATTTTCGAACAAAAATGGTATAGTCACGTTTTCAGTTAAAAAAATTAATTTTCGACAAAGAAAAAAAACGAATTTTGAACAAAATGGTTAAATTTTTTACCAAAATAATTGAATTTTTAACCAAATTTTCAAACAAAATGGTTAAATGTTAGAAAATTTACCTCCAATAAATAAAAGTACGAATTTTCCACAAAATAGTTCAATTTTCAACCAAAAATTGTATAGTTACATTTTCCGTTAAAAAATCTAATTTTCAACAAAATCAATAAATTTTCAACCATTTTTAAACCAGGAGAATCATGTTCTGACAAAAAGACGAATTTTCGACAAAAAACATGAATTTTCAACTAAAAAAGATCAATTTCTTACCAAAAATAGAATAGTTTAATTTTCAGATAAGAAATTAATTTTCATCGCAAAAAAATGAATTTTCAACAAAACAGTTGAATTTTCAACCAAAAAAACGATTTTCAACTCAAAAAAAATTTAATTTCTAACCAAAAAATTTCGATAAAATAGTTAAATTTTCAACTGAAGAAATTATTTTTCAATTGAAAAGATGATTTATTAACCAACAAGAATAATTTTTAACCAAAAGAAACGAATTTTTGACAAAAAACATAAAATTTCATGAAAATAATTAAATTTTCAACCAAAGAAATGATTTTTGAACCTTAAAGGTTATTTTTTAACCCAGAAGATTAATTGTCAATCAAAAGAGACAAATTTTTGACAAAATACATGGATTTTCAATCAAATAGTTCAATTTTAAACAAAATAGTTATATTTTCAACCAAAAAGATGATTTTTTAAACAAAATAAATAATTTTCTACCAACAAGACGAATTTAAAAAGAAATAGTTTTTAACGAAAAAATAAATAAATTTCCAACAAAATAGTTACATTTTCAACCAAAAAAATGACTTTTTAAACGTAAAGATGAATTTTTTACGAACAAGATTAATTTTCAACCAAAAGAGATAAATTTTCAACTAAAATAGACAAATTTTTAACCGAATAGTTATATTTTCAACCAAAAAGATGATTTTTTAAACAAAATGAATAATTTTCTACCAACAAGACGAATTAAAAAAAAATACTTTTCAACCAAAAAAGAAATAAATTTTCAATAAAATAGTTACATTTTCAAACAAAGAAATGATTTTTTAATCGAAAAGATGAATTTTTTACGAACAAGATTAATTTTCAACCAAAAGAGATAAGTTTTCAACTAAAATAGACAAATTTTCAACCGAATAGTTATATTTTCAACCAAAAGGATGGTTTTTCGAACGAAATGAATAATTTTTTACCAAAAAAGAAACGAGTTGTTAATAAAATAGTAAAATTTTCAACAATACACTTAAATTTTAAATCAAGCGGATGATTTATCAAACAAAATTAATAATTTTTTACCAAAAAGATGAATTTTCAACAAAAAAAAAATTAATCTTTAACCACAAAAGAAAGGAATTTTCAATAAAATAGTTGCATTTTCAACAAAATAGTTCAATTTTCAACTAAAAAGATTATTTTTCAAACAAAATAAATAATTTTTTACCAGAAAGACGAATTTTTAACTAAAAAAATATATTAACTAAAAAAGAAACGAATTTTCAAAAATATAGTTAAATTTTCAACCAAAGAAATGATTTTTCAAACGAAAACATGAACCTTTAACCGACAAGATTAATTTTCAACAAAAAAAGACGAACTTTCGACATAATACATTAATTTTTAACTGAAATAGACCAATTTTAAACTAAATAGTTGAATTTTCAACAAAATAGTTCAATTTTCAACCAAAAAGATGATTTTTTAAACAAAATGAATAATGTTTTTAAAAAAGACGAATTTTACACTGAGAAAATTAATTTTTAATAAAAAATAAACAAATTTTTAATGAAATAATGAAATTTCAAACAAATAAATTATTTTTGAATTTAAAAGATTAATTTTTAACCAATAAGATAAATTTAAAAAAAAATGAAAACAAAAAAATGGATTTTTATTAATATATTTAAATTTTAAACAAATAAATGATTTTTTTAGTCGAAAAGATGAATTTTTAACCAACAAGATTAATTATCAACCAAACGGTTTATTTTAAAGTCAAAAAAATTATTTTAAAACAACAATAAAATAACGAATTTTCGAAAAAATTATGAATTCCAAACTAAAATGTTCAATCTTTAACTGGAATAATTAAATTTTAAACCAAAAATATGTATTGACAACTACAAAAGTTTGATAGAAATAAATTTTCAACTAAAATGGTCGAATATTTAACTGAATTACTTTAAGTTTTCAGTTAAAAAAATTAATATTCAACAAAAAAAACTACCAAAAATTCGAATTTTTAATAAAATAGTTAAATTTTCATTTTAAAAAATTGATTTTTTAACCGAAAAGATTTATTTTTAACCAAAAAGATTAGTTTTCAATCTAAAAAAATGAACTTTCAAATAAAATGAATAATTTTTAACAAAGAAGACGAATTTAAAAAAAAAAAATAATTCTTAACCAAAAAAGATATGAATTTTTAATAAAATAGTTAGATTAAAAAAAGAAATTTTTTTAATCAAAAAGATGAATTTTTAATCAAAAAGATGAATTTTTAACGAAAAAAATTAATTTTTAACTAAAAGAGACGAATTTTTGACAAAATACATGCATTTTCAATCAAATAGTTTAATTTTCAAACAAAAATATGATTTACTAAAAAATAATAATTTTCTACCAAATAGATGATTTTTCAAACAAAACAAATATTTTTTCACCAAAAAGACGAATAAAAAAAAACAAAAAAAAGGAATTTTCAATAAAGTAGTTAAACTTCTGTATGCTTGTTTTCATATTCGCGTTCTGCTGTCGCTGAATTTTAAAGTTCACTTCCTGCAACATTTTTTATTTTATTTATTTTTTATTTTTATTTTTTTTTCTACAAAAACCTTACATAATATTTCCATATTCAACAAAACAGACGAACTTTTAACCAAAAAAGTTCAATTTTCAACCAAGAAGATTATTTTTACCAAACAAAAATAATTTTCTACCAGAAAATATCAATTTTTAACAAAATACATAAATTTCCAAGCATAAAGTTGAATATTTAACTAAGAAATATAAATTTACAATCAAAAATGAAATTTTTAGTTAAAAAATTAGTTTTCAACCAAAGAAAAAACGAATTTTGAGCAAAATGGTTAAATGTTAAGAAAGTTACCTTTTTGGTTGAAAATTGAACAAAAAAAAAATTGCTAAATTTCCAACTATAGAAAAAAATTTTCAAATAAAAAATAAATTTTTAACCAAAAATGAATTAGTTAAATTTCCAGTAAAAAAATTAATTTTCAAGCAAAAAGATAAATGTTCAAAACAATAATTTTCTACTAAAAAGATGAATTTTCAAATAAAAAAAAAAATTAATTTTCATCCAAATAAAAAAAAAACGAATTTTCTACGCAATAGTTCAATTTTCAACCAAAAATGGTATAGTCACGTTTTAAGTTTGAAAAATTGATTTTAGACAAAAAAACGTCTAATTTTTTACCAAAATAATTAAATTTTCAACAAAATTTTCAAACAAAATGGTTAAATGTTAAAAAATTTCTACCAAGAAAGATGAATTTTCGGCAAAATACGTGAATTTTCAGTGAAATAGTTGAATTTTGAACTAAATTTTCAACCTTTTAACGAAATTGTTGAATTTTAAACAAAAAAGTTCAGTTTACATCCAAAAATAAAACAGTTGAATTTTCAGTTAAAAAAATTAATTTTAAACCAAAAAGATGGATTTTTAACAAAAAAGATAAATTTTCAACCAAGTGATTTTATTTTTGACCAAGAAGATAAATTTTCATTTAAAATGATGAATATTAAAACGGAATACTTGAATGTTCAACAATAAAAAAATGAATTTTCAAAAAATACGACTAATTTTCTACCTCAAAAAAAAAACGATTTTTCACCAAATTCCATCAATTTTTAATTAAATATTTGAATTTAAAAAAATAAAAATCAACTTTTAATCAAATAATTTCATTTTAAACTTGACAGATGTTAAATTTTCAGTTAAAAAAAATTAATTTAAAAAAAAAACGAATTTTTAACTAAAAAGTTTAATTTTCAACTAAGTTGTTGAATTTACGAAAAAAATACAAATTTTCAACCGAACATTTAAATTTTTAATTTAAAAAAAAAATATCAACCAAGAATGGAATAATTAAATTTCCAGTTTGAAAAATTAATTTAAAACAATGAAAAACCCAAACTGTGAAAAAAGTCTTTAATTTTCAATTTAAAAAAAGTTTTGACTAAAAATCAAATAATTAGATTTCCATCTTGAAAAATTAATTTGTAACCAAAAAACGAATTTACAATAAAATAGGTAAATTCACCTTCAACAAATTGATATTATAAAAAAAGAACGAATTTTCAGCAAAATAGTTTAATTTTCAACCAAAGTAATGAATTTTAAATTAAAATGATGAATAAAAAAAAAAAATTATTTTTGATAGAAGAGTTTAAATTTAAACCAAGTAAATGAATTTTTAACCGAAAAGATGAATTTAAAAAAAAAATAATTTTCAAAGATGAAGATTAATTTCCTACCAAAAAATATGATTTTCAGCAAAATACATGAATATTTAAAGAAATAGTTGAATTTTAAACTGAAAAAAATCAATTTTCATCCAAAAACAAAAGAGTTAAATTTTCAGTTAAAAAAATTAATTTTACAACAAAAAAGACAAATTTTCAAAAAATACATGAATTTTCAACCAGATCGATAAACTTGAATTCAAATGATGAATCTTAAAAAAAAATAATTTTCAATAAAAGAGTTTAACTTTCAACCAAGCAATTGAATTTTCAACAAAAAAGATGAATTTTTAACCAAAAGGATGAATAAAAAAAAATTAATTTTTAAAATCAAGATTAATTTTCTACAAAAAAAAAAATAAAATTTAAAAAAATTTTCTATCAAATCAATACATTTTCAATTAGAATAATGAATCTTCAACCAAACAAATTTTTTTAAATAAAAGTGTTTAACTTTTAACCAAGTAATTGAATTTTCAACCAAAAAGATGAATTTTTAAAAAACAAAATTAATTTTCAAACCTGAAGATTAATATTCTACACAAAAAAAAGGATTTTCAGCAAAATACATGAATTTTTAAAGGAATAGTTCAAGTTTAAACTAAAAAAAAAACATTTTTTATCCAAAGACGAAACAATTGAATTTTCAGTTAAAAAATTATTTTTTTATAACAACAAAAAAGACAAATTAAAAAAAAATAAATAAATTTTAAACCGAATCGATACATTTTTAATTACAATGGTAAATCTTCAACCAAAAAAATTATTTTTAATGAAATAGTTCAACTTTCAACCAAGTAATTTAATTTTCAACCAAGAACAGTTAAATTTTTAGTTCAAAAATTAATTTTCAACAATAAAAAGGACAAATTTCAAAAAAACAAGAAAATTTTTCACACAAATCGATAAATTTTTAATTAAACTGATGAATCTTCAACCAAAAAAATTATTTAAAAAAAAAGAGTTTAACTTGCAATGAATTAATTTGAATTTTCAAACAACAACAGTTAAATTTTTAGTTAAAAAATTAATTTTCAACAATAAAAAAGACGCATTTTCAAAAAAATAGCTAAATTTTCAACCAAATCGATAAATTTTTAATTACACTGATGAATCTTCAACCAAAAAAATTATTTTTAATAAAAGTGTTTAACTTTTAACCAAGTAATTGAATTTTCAACCAAAAAGATAAATTTAAAAAAAACAAAATCAATTTTTAAACATGAAGATTAATTTTCTACCCAAAAAGGTGATTTTTCATCAAAATACATGAATTTTCAAAGAAATATTTGAATTTTGATCTAAAAAGATTAGTTTTCATCCAAAAACGAAACAATTAAATTTTGAGTTAAAAAATTATTATTTTATAACAACAAAAAAGACAAATTTAAAAAAAAAATAGGTGAATTTTCAACCAAATCGATGAATTTTTAATTAAAATGATAAATCTTCAATCAAAAAAATTATTTTTAATAAAAGAGTTTAACTTTCAACCAAGTAATTGAATTTTCAACCAAAAAGATAAATTTAAAAAACAAAATTAATTTTCAAATTTGAAGATTAATTTTCTGCCCAAAAAGATGATAAAGATCTGATATAATCCAAAAACGAAACAGTTTAATTTTTAGTTGAAAAAAATTAATTTTATTATATATTTTAAAATAAAAAAATTAATTTTTCCAGGTTTTTTAGGTTTTTAGGTCAAATAGCCACACAGGTAATGTTCCTATAATATTTCTTGTAAGGGAAACCGAAATTATTTTATTTTTTGGACTTTACGTACTGCATTTGTTATGCTGTCTCCCGTAAGTACAACGACACATTTTACGTGATCGTGCGGAGCAGCAAAAACGAACCGATCCGTTTTATTTTGTTGGTCATTGCCAAAGAGAGCCAACGGAAATCGCTGGGCGCATTCCTGAAATAAAAAAAATTAATTAAATCAGTTTTTTAAATCGATTGTTAGATAAATTTTGGATAAATTTTTGTCAAAATTAAATACCATTAAAATATTCCGAAGTTGAGAAAGTGAAGAATGGACCTCTTCGTGGAGAACCCACTCAAATTCCATTTGCTGAAAAAAGTCACAATTTCTTTAATTTTTATATTGTTCAAACAAAAAGATAAATTTTTAACGAGAAGATTAGTTTTTCGAAAGAAATAAAATTTTCAATTAAATACATTAATTTTTTATCGAATAGTTGAATTTTCAACTAAAAAAGTAATTTTTTAATCAAAACTTAAATGTTTAAATTTTTAATTCAAAAAATTAATTTTAAATCACAAAAAAACGGGCTTTGTAAAATTAATTTTCGACCAAGAAGAATAATTTTGTAGAAAAGACGAAACGCATTTTCAAAAAATGCATGAATTTTCAACTGAAAAGTGAATAGTTAATATTTCAGCTAAGAAATTCAATTTACAATAAAAAAATAAATTTTTATTAAATGGTTGAAATTTTTACATCAATAGTTCAATTTTCAACAAAAAATATCAATTCTAAAATAAGATTATTAATTTTCTACAGAAAAAAAACGAGTTTTCAACAAAAAAAGTTCCACTTTCAACCAAAAAGATGAATTTTCAATCAAGAAAATTAATTTTCTAGTGAAAGGGGAATTTAAAACTCAACAGGTACATTTTTAACTAAAAATGGAACAACTAATTTTCAGCTAAAAAAGTTAATCGTCATTTTGAAAAAACGAATTTTCAAAAAAATAGTTCAATTTTCAACTGAAGGAATAAATTTTCAAACAATAAAAAATTTCCAACTTAAAAAGCACAACTTTTCAAAAAAAAAAGAAAAGAATTTTCAACCAAATGCTTAAATATCTAACTAAATAAATAAATTTTAAACCAAAAAGATGAATTTTCAAAGGAGTATAATTTTCTACCTAAAAAAGACGAATTTTTACAAAAATACAAGAACTTTAAACTAAAAAAGATCAATTTTAAAGCAAAAAAACCGAATTAAAAAAAAGTTTACTTAAAACCAAAGAAATTAAAAACCAAAAAGATTAATTTTTACCGAGAAGATTAGTTTTATATAAAAGAATTTGAATTTTCAATAAAATACATGAATTATCCACCAGGTAGTTAAATTTTTAACTAAAAAATAAAATATTACAATAACAAAAAATTTAATATTTAAATTTCCAATAAAAAACATTAATTTTCAATCACAAAAAAAGGCTTTGTAAAATGAATTTTCGACCAAGAAGAATAATTTTCTAGAAAAAACGAAATGCAATTTCAACAAAATAGATAAATTTTCAAGTAAAAAATGTCAATTTTCAACTAAAAAGTAAACAGTTAATATTTCAGCTAAAAAATTTAATTTACAATACAAAAATGAATTTTCACTAAATGGTTGAAATTTTTACATAAATAGTTCAATTTTCAACAAAAAATATGAATTTTCAAATAAGATTATTAATTTTCTACAAAGAAAAACGAGTTTTCAACCAAAAAGAAAATTAATTTTCTAGTAAAAAGGCGAATTTAAAACTAATTAGGTACATTTTTAACTAAAAATGGAACAACTAAATTTACAGCTAAAACAGTTAATCGTCATTTTTAAAAAACGAATTTTCAAAAAAATTGTTCAATTTTCAACCAAAGGAATAAATTTTCAAACAATAAGAATAATCTTCAACTAAAGAAACACGAATTTTCAAAACAGAAAAAAATTTTTAACCAGTTACTTAAATATTTAAATAAATAAATAAATTTTAAACCAAAAAGATGAATTTTCAAAGGAAAATAATTTTCTACTCGAAAAAGACAGATTTTTACAAAAATACAAGAACTTTAAACTAAAAAAGATCAATTTTAAAGCAAAAAAACCGAATTAAAAAAAAGTTTACTTAAAACCAAAGCAATTAAAAACCAAAAAGATTAATTTTTACCGAAAAGATTAGTTTTATATCAAAGAATTTGAATTTTCAATTAAATACATGAATTATCCACCAGGTAGTTAAATTTTTAACTAAAAGATAAAATATTAACAAAAAATTTAATATTTAAATTTTCAATTACAAAAATTAATTTTCAGTAAGTAAAAACAAACGAGTTTTGTCAAATGTATTTTCAAACAGGAAGAATAATTTTCTACCAGAATAGACGAATTTTTATCAAAATTTTTTACTTAATTACTTTAAAACCAAACAAATGAATTTTCAACCAACAACATGATTTTTTTTACCAAGAACATTAGTTTTCTAAAAAAAAAATAGAAATTTCAATAAGTGACATAAATTCTGAACTAAATATAGTTCAATTTTCAGCTAAAAAGGATAAATTTTTAACCAAAAATAGAATATTTAAATTTTCGGTTGAAAAGTTAATTTTAAATTTAAAAAATCGGATTTTCAACAAGACAGTTAAATTTTTTAACAGGACAATGTAATTTTCAACCAAAAAGATTTTTTTTCTATATAGAAAATAAATTTTCAACTGAAAAAAAAAACAAAACATAACATAACATAAATTTTCAACTGAAAATAGAGTAGTTAATTTTTTAGTTTAAAAAAATTAACTTTTAACCAATTAAAAAGAATGTTCAAACTAACAGACTGATACTTAGTTACATTTTTATTTGAAAAATATTAATTTTCAAATTTAAAAAACTAATTTAAAAAAAAAACTCGATACATTTTCAAAAAAATTAATTTTAAAACAAAAAAAAAAGAATTTGCAAAAAAATGTAAATTTTCAACCGAATCTATACATTTTTAATTGAAATAATGAATCTTTGAATCAAGAAAACGAATTTTTAACAAAGGAATTTAATTTTTAAATATAAAACATAAGTTTGTAGCCAAATAGTTGAATCGTCAATAAGAGAAATAATTTGTCAACCAAGAATGGAATAGTCACATTCACAGTTGAAAAAAAATCAATTTTACAACAACAAAAAAACGAATTTTCAATATAGAAAAACGAATTGTTAACAAAATGATGAACAAATGAAAAAAATTGTTATTTTATTTTATATTACAATTCTTAAAAAATTTAGAAACGCTCTCAAAAAAATTCCTTGAAAATTCCATTTCTGGAATTTTATTCGAAAATTTTATTATTCGAGAATTTCCCAATTAGGTAATTTAATTATTTGAAAATTTTCCAATTCATGAATTTCATTATTCGGAAATTTTGTTATTCGGTAATTTTATTGTTCGGAAATTTTATTATTCCGAAATTTTCCAATTTGGGAATTTCATTTTTCGGAAGTTTTATTATTCGGGAATTTTATTCTTCGGAAATTTTATTATTCGGCAATTTCATTATTCGGGGATTTTCCAATTCAGGAATTTTTTATTTGAGAATTTCATAATTCGGGAATTTTATTATTCAGGAATTTTCCAATTCGGAAATTTCATTATTTGGGAATTTCCCGATTCGGGAATTTCATTATTTGTGAATTTCATTATTTGGGAATTTCATTATTCGGGAATTCTCCAATTCGGGAATTTTATTATTCGTGAATTTTATTATTTGGAAATTTTCCGATTTGGGAATTTTATTATCCGGGAATTTCCCAATTTAAGAATTTTATTATACGAAAATTCCATAATTCGGGAATCGTATTATTCGGGATTTTGATTATTCAGAAATTTTATTATAAGTGAATTTTTCAATTCGCGAATTTTATTATTTAGGAAATTAATAATTCGGGAATTTTATTATTTGGGAATTTTATTATTTGGAAATTTTCCGA
>JAUELO010000007.1:504569-517410 GCA_032357855.1 Amphibolips quercusostensackenii | reverse complement strand
ATTTTATTATTCGGAAGTTTTATTATTCGGGAATTTCATTATTCAGGAATTGTCCAATTCGGTAATTTTATAATTTGGGAATTTTCCAATTCGAGAATTTTATTATGCGGAAATTTTATTATTCGAGAATTTGCCAACTAGGAAATTTTACAGGGTCGAAATTTTTATTTTTCGAGATTTTTCAGTCATCCCGTTTTTTCTTTCGCTTTAGATAACAATTATAATTTTTATTCAATCTTTATCATTGACGTCTTATTTAATTCTAAACAAATTCTCTACAAATCTATTCTCTAAATTTTATTTAAAACTTCAGTCTCACGCAAGTAAAATTCATACAAAACAAATTTTTTAAAAAACTTTCATTAATGGAATTGTAGAGAATCTTTTTAGGAGAAAAATAAACCGTCAGTGATAAAGAATTAAATTATATTACAATTGTTATCTATAGCGGAAGAAAAAACATAGCATCCCAAATAACTCATTTTAAATTAACAATTTCAGAGTCAACTTTTTTTTTAAAGTACAATTAGATTCTTTTTCAAATTTTGTTATATTTAACAATGTGGCTATTTCTGTCGATTTAATAAACTATTTTGAAGATTATTTAATCTGTCTCATTAATTTCATTAATCTCTCATTATTTGATCTCTATAGATCATTTAAAATCGGAATTAGGATAATGATAATGTATACGTGTATCGGAAAAATCTAAGATCGTTTTTGATTCTTAAACAGATGGAAATTGGTAAACACATAATTATCAATTATTATTTTTCCAGGCTGGAACATTTTGTTAATTTTGTTTTAAATTATTATTTTTTAGTAGAAAATTAATCTTTTTGGTTAAAAAATCATTTCTGTGGTTGAAAATTAGTTTTTGAAAATTGAAAATCAATTTTTTTAACTAAAAACTTGACCAAATTTTTTTTCATCATTTTTTTATATACATTTAATTTTTGGGTAAATATTAGTTTTTCATAAAAAAAAATTTTTTTCTAAAAATTTTAATAAATTTTTTACAAATTTTAATATTTTTGTTATAAAATTCATTTTTTCAGTTGAAAATTTACCTATTTCGTTGAGAATGTATTTTCTTTTCTTGAAAACTTATTTTTTAACATGAAAATTAAACTATTCTATTTTATTCCAAAAAAGTATCTTTTTTAGTTGAATTTTTTTAGTAAATAATGGACCTTTTTGGTTAAAATTTTTTGGTTGAAAATGAATCTTTTTGGTTGAAAATTAGTTTTGTAAAATTTTTAATTCATTTTTTTAACTAAAAATTCAATTTGTTAATTTTTTGTTTAAAATTTATTATTTGTGGAGGACATTTAATCTTTTGAATTGAAAATTTAACTATTTCGTTGAAAATTTATTTTATTTCCTTATAAACTTATTTTTCTAACTGAAAATTAATCTATTCTATTTTTTGTTAAAAATATATCTTTTTTTGTTGAAAATTTGTCCTTTTTTTATTAGACAATGAACCTTTTTAGTTGAAAATCCCATTAAAAATTGAAATATTTGTTTAAAATTTTATGTATTTTATTTAAAATTATTCCTTTTTTGGTAAAAAATTAGTATTAGCTTTGGTTGAAAATTCGTATTTTTATTAAAAATTAATTTCTTTTACTGAAAATTTTAGTAATTTTTTGTCGACATTTTTTTTATTTACATTTAATATTTTTGGTATAAAATTAATTTTTTTTTAGTTGAAAACCTACCTATTTCGTTGAAAATGTATTTCATTTGCTTATAAACTAATTTTCCTAACTGAAAATTAAATTATTCTATTTTTTGTTGAAAAAGTTTTTTTTTAGTTAAAAATAAGTTTTTTTTATGAACCTTTTTGGTTGAAAATTCAACTATTAAGCTGAAAATTCCATTGAAAATTAAAATATTTTATTGAAAACGAAGTTCAATGCTGACCTATAAACATTGATACATTTTCAAACAAAAATAGAATAGTTTGATTTTCAGTCAGAAAAATAAATTTTTCACAACAAAAAATAATAATTTTTAATAAAATAGTTCAATTTTCAACAACAGAAATGCATTTTTGATGAAAAATGAAATAGTTAAATAAACATAAAAAAAATTCAACCAAATAAAATAAATTTTTGACCAAATGGTTAAATATTAAACTAAAAATTATACGTTTTTAACCAAAAATCAAATAATTCAATTTTCACTTTAAAAATTATTTTAAAAAAAAGAACAATTTTAAGCAAAATCGTCTAATTTTCAAAAAAAAAAAATTAAGGAAGTAGTTGAATTTTTAACTAAAAGAATAAAGTTTCACTAAAATAGTTATATTTTCCATTAAAGAGAAGAATCCTAAAAAAAAAGAATGAATTTTTTAACGAAAAAAGATGAATTTTTAAACAAGATTGAATTTTTATTAAGAAAAATAAATGAATTTTTCACAAATAATAGGATAGTTAGACTTTCAGTAAGAGTTTATTTACTATAAAAAAAGTAACAAAGTAGTTTAATATTCAACTTAAAAAAAAAAAATTTAATTAAAAATAGAATAGTTAACTCTTCAGTTTATTAATTTTTAACAAAACACTGAATGTTCACCAAAATAGTTATATTTTCAATAAAAAAAGAAGAATTCTCAACAAAAAAAGAATTTTTAATAAAAAAGACTTTCATTTTATATAAAAAAACAGTCAAATTCAACCAAAAAAGACTGAACTAAAATAATAAATTTTCAACGAAGAGGATTAACTTTCCACAAAAAAAGCAAAATTTCAACTAAAAAAATACATTTTCAAAAAAAAAATAGAAAAGCTAAATTTTCAGCCCAAAAAAATGATTATTAACGAAAAACATGAATCAAGAAGAATTTTCTACCATAAAAGAATTTTTAACAAATCATAAAAATTTTCAACTTAGATTAATTTTTAACCAAAATAAACGAATTTAAAAAATATAGTTTACTTTAAAACTAAAGAAATTAATTTTTTAACCAAAAACATTAATTTTTTCCAAGAAGATTAATATTTTACCAAAAAAGTCAAATTTTCTATTAAATACGTGAATTTTTAATCAAATATTGAAATTTTTACCCAAGAAGATAAATTTTCAACAAAGTACATAAATTTTCAACCAAATAGATAAATTTTATATAGTTGAATTTTTTGTTAAAGAAGTCAACTTCTAACTCAAATTATGAATTTGCAACGAAAGAGATTAATTATCTACTCAAAAAGGCAAATTTTCTACTCAAAAAATATAATTTAAAAAAAATAGAATAGTTACATTTGCAAAATAAAATTGATTTACAACAGAAAAGTTAAATTTTTAACCAGAAAGATGAATTTTGAAACAAAAAGATTAAATTCCTATAAAAAAATAATAAATTTCCCACAAGAAATGGAATAGTTATACTTTAAGTAGAAGAGTTAATTTTCAACAACAAAAAAAACATTTTTGATTTAGAAAAGTGAATTTTTAACTAAAGTTATAAATTTTTAATGAAAAAGATTAAGGTTCTACAAAAAAGGCAAATTTTGAATTTGAAAAAATAAATTTTTAAACAAAAATGGAATAGTTTAATTTTCATTGGAAAAATTAATTTCAAAAAAGCACAATTTTTAACCAATTCAACCAATCTTCACAAAAAAAAATTTTTTAACGAAATAGTTGAATCTGGAATTTTGACAAAAAATTCAACTAAAAATAGAATGGTTAAATTTTCAAATAATTAATTTGAAAAATGAATGTCCACTAAAATAGTTATATTTATAACAAAAGAGAAGATTCCTTAACAAAAAAAAAAATTTGTAAGAAAAAAGTTTTTAATTTAACATAAAAAACAGTCAAATTAAACCAAAAAAGACTTGACTAAAATCGTGAATTTTCAATAAAAAAGATTAATTTTTTTACAAAAAAGGCAAATTTTCAACAAAATACATACATTTTGAAATAAAAAAGATACATTTTCAAACAAAAATAGAATAGTTATATTTTTAACCTAAAAAATTGATTATTAACGAAATAGATAAATTTTCTACCAAAAAGATCAATTTTCAAACACGAAGATTAAATTTCTATAACAAAAAGTAAATTTTTCACAAAAAAATTAAATAACTAAATTTTCAATTACGGAAGTAAAGTTCAAACTAAAATAATGAATTTTAGTTTAAAATAATGATCTTTTAACAAAAAAGATTAATTTTCTACATAAAAAGCAAATTTTCAACCAAGAAGAATAATTTTCTATCAAAAAAGACGAATTTTTAACAAAATACAAGAACTTTTAACTGAAAAAAATCAATTTTAAAGCAGAAAAAAATTAATAAAAAAATATAATTCACTTTAAAACTGAAGAAATTAATTTTTTATTGAAAAAAACTATAATACTATAATGTTTCGAAAAATAATTAAAAATAAAAATTTAATAATAAATTTTTTTTTAAATTAAATAAAAAAACACAAGAACTTTCAACTCAAAAAAATCAATTTTAAAGCAAAAAACGAATTCAAAAAATACAGTTTACTTTAAAAATGAAGATATTAATTTTTCTATCAAATACGATTAAATTTTCTCATAAAGAAGATTCTTTTTATGACAAAAAAGTCGAATTTTCAATTCAATATGTGAATTCTTAATCAAATATTTAAATTTCTAAGCAAGAAGATAAACTTTCAACAAAATACATAAATTTTCAACCAAATAGTTAAATTTTAAACTAAAAAAAAATTTTTAACTGAAAATAGAATATTTAAATCTTCAGTTAATTAATTTTTAAGAAAAAAATCAATTTTCGCTAAAATAGTTATATTTTCAACCAAATAGAAGTATTCTAAACAAAAAAAAAATAATTTTTAACGAAAAAAGATTTTGATTTTATATCCAAAACAGTCCAATTCGACCAAAAAAGACTAAACTAAAATAATGAATTTTCAGCGAAAAAGATAAATTTTCTACAAAAAAAGGCAAATTTTTTACTATAAAAGATACATTTTTAAACAAAAATAGAAAATGTCAGTAAAAGTTAATTTTTAACAAAAAAAGTAATTTTCAGTTAAAGAAGCGAATTTTTAACTAAAATTATGAATTTTCAACTAAAGGAAATAATTTTCTACAAAAATAGCCAAATTTTCAACTAAAAAATATACATTTTTAAGCGAAAATAGAACAGTTATGTTTTCAACCAAGAAGAATAAATTTCTATAAAAAAATAATAAATTTCTCACAAAAAAAAGGAATGGTGAAACTTTCAATAAAGTGGTTAATTTTTAACAAACAAAAAAAAGTAATTTTTAACCGAATAATTAAATTTTCAACCAAAAAGATCAATTGTTAACCACAAAGATTAAATTTCTATCTAAAAAATCCATTTTTTACAAAAAACGGAATAATAAAACTTTCAGTAATAGAGTTAATTTTGAAAAAAAGTAATTTTCCATTTCAAAAGTGAATTTTTAACTGAAATGATGAATTTTCAACAAAAAAGATTAATTTTCTACAAATAAGTCAAATTTTTAAATGAAAAAAGACACATTTTCAACCAAAAATAAAATACTTTTATTTTCACTTAAAAATTAATTTTTAACAAAATCTTACAATTAAAAAAAAAATAATCAAGTAAAATAATCAAGTAATAATCAATAAGTCTAAACTAAAGTTATGAATTTTCAATGAAAAAGATTAATTTTCTACAAAAAAACAAAAAAAAATTTCAGCAAAATACATCAAATTTTCAACTAAAAAAAGATGAATTTCCAAATAAAAATAGAACGGTTCAATTGACAACCAAAAAAAATTAATTTGTAAGCGAAAAGTTAAATTTCTAACCAGAAAGATGAATTTTGAAAGAAGAAGATTAAATTTCTATAAAACAAAAAATGGAATAATTAAACTGCCAGTAAAAGAGTTCATTTTCAAAAAAAAATAATAATAATTTTCAACCGAATAGTTAAATCAGGTTAAATTTTCAACAAAGAAATTTAAACTTCTATCAAAAAATATCAATTTTTAACTAATAAAGATTCATTTTCGAACAAAAATACAATTGTAAAATTTTCAACCCAAGAATATTTATTATTAACCGAAAAGTTAAATTTTCAACCAGAGATGGATTTTCAAGCAAGATTTATTTTTATTAAAAAAAATATTTCACAAAAAATGTAATAGTTAAACTTTCAGTAAAAAAATTAATTTTAAACAGAAAAAAAAAGAAATTTTCAACCAAAAAGATCAATTTTTCACAAAAAAGATTAAATTTCTACCCAAAAATATGAATTTTCCACAAAAACTGGAACAGTTAAATTTACAGTTAAAGAAGTGAATTCTGAACTAAAATGATAAATTTTCAACAAAAAAATGAATTTCTAAACAAATAGCTGAATTTTTACAACAACAAAAAATACATATTAAAAAAAAAAAAAGATTTTTAAGCAAAATAGTTCAATTATCAAACACAGAAATAAATTTTAAACCAAAAACAGAATCGTTAAATTTTTTAATAAAAAAAATTGATTTTCAATCGAATAAAACAAAGATTCAAGAAAATAGTTTAAATTTCAACAGAAATGAATTTTTAATACAAAAAACTGAATAATTAATGAAAATAGAAAAAAAAATTTCAACTAAATAAAATAAATTTTCAACAAAATAAAATAAATTTTCAGTAATATATTTAAATTTGTTATCAAACACAGGAATTTTTAACAAACTCCATGAATTTTTTACTATAAAGAATAAATTTTGAACCAAAAATAAAATAGTTCAATTTTCATTCAGAAACCTTAATTTCCAACCAAAAAAATTAAAAATTCCCAATCAAATCAAATAAATTTTCAATCAAACAGATGCATTTTCAACCATGAAGATTATTTTTCTAACGAAAAAGATCAATTTTTCACAAAAAGTGGAATAGTTAAATTTCCAATTAAAAAAATGAAATTTCATTTAAAATGATAAATTTTTAACCAAAAAAAAATTAATTTTTAACTAAATATTTGAATTTTTAACAAAAAAAGGCAAATTTTCAACAAAATACGTCAATTGTCAACTAAAAAAGATACATTTTTAAACAAAAATTCAACCCAAAAAATTAATTATTAACCGAAAAGTTGAATTTTCAACCAAAAAGATGACTTTTCAAACAAGAATTATTTTTATTTAAAAAAAAATTTTTTTCACAAAAAATGAAATAGTTACACTTTCAGTAAAAGAGTTAATTTTCAATGAGAAAATAATAATTTTTAGTTAAAAAAGTGAACTTTTAACTAAAACGATAAATTTTCAACAAAAAATAATTAATTTTCTACAAATGAAAGGCAAATTTTGAACTAAAAAAGATACATTTTTAAACAAAAATAAAAGTTTAATTTTCACTTTAAAAAATATTTAAAAAAAAGAACAATTTTTAAGAGAAGCGTCCAATCTTCACAAAAAAAAATAATTTTTACGAAATAGTTAAATTATCAACTAAAAAAAAATTCTAACTGAAAATAGAATAGATAAATCTTCAGTTTATTATTTTTTATTTCAAAAAAATTAATTTTCATAAAACAGTTACATTTTCATTGAAAGAGAAGAATCTTCAACAAAAAAAAAAGAATTTTTAACGAGAAAAGATTTTAATTTTATATAAAAAAACAGTCAAATGCAACAAAAAAAGAGTCAACTAAAATGACAAATTTTCAACGAAAAAAGATACATTTTCAAACAAAAGTAAAATAATTTAATTTTCACTTAAAAAATTAATTAAAAAAAAAAAAATTTTTTAAGAGAAGCGTCCAATCTTCACAGAAAATAATAATTTTTACGAAATAGTTAAATTATCAACTAAAAAAAATTCTAACTGAAAATAGAATAGATAAAACTTCAGTTCATTATTTTTTATTTTTAAAAAATTAATTTTCAATAAATAGTTACATTTTCATTTAAAGAGAAGAATCC
Source organism: Amphibolips quercusostensackenii (assembly GCA_032357855.1). Classification (NCBI taxonomy): domain Eukaryota; kingdom Metazoa; phylum Arthropoda; class Insecta; order Hymenoptera; family Cynipidae; genus Amphibolips; species Amphibolips quercusostensackenii. The sequence continues at coordinate 509,489 of JAUELO010000007.1, read as the reverse complement.
TCAACAAAAAAAAAAAGAATTTTCAACGAAAAAAGATTTTAATTTTATACAAAAAAAACAGTCGAATGCAACCAAAAAAGAGTCAACTAAAATGATGAATTTTCAACGAAAAAGATTAATTTTCTACGAAAATGCAAATTTTGAACTAAAAAAGATAAATTTTCAAACAAAAATAGAACAGTTGAATTTTTAACCCTCAAACATTGTTTATTAACCGAATAGTTAAATTTTCAACCAAAAAGATGAATTTTCTCCCAAAAAAAGAAAATTTTTTAACAAAATGCAAAAACTTTTAACTAAAAAAAATAATAAACTTTAAAGCAGAAAAAAATAAATTAAAAAAATATAGTTGACTTTAAATTTAAAGAAATTAATTTTTTAACCGAAACATACTTTTTTATTAAAAAATACTATAATAATGCTATAATATTTCAATAATAAAAAATGTAATAATAAATGAAAAAAATTTCGATAAGTTTAGAAAAAAATAATATTTTTTAATAAAAAAAAATTAATTTGAAAATATTTAAAAAAAAAATGAAAATATTAAAATAAAAAATACCTAACAAATAAATACAAAAACTTTCAACTAAAAAAATCTATTTTAAAGCAAAAAAACGAATTAAAAAAATATAGTTTACTTTAAAACTAAAGAAATTAATTTTTCAATCAAAAACATTAATTTTTTACAGAGAAATTTTTTTTTTTACTAAAAAAAAGTCGAATTTTCAATTGAATACGTGAATTTTTAATCAAGAAGGTGATTTCGCAACAAAATACATAAATTTTAAACCAAATAGTTAAATTTTAAACCAAAAAAGATCAATCTTCAACTAAAAATATAATAGTTAAATCTTGAGTTAATTAATTTTTAACAAAAAAATTAGGTTTCAATAAAATAGTTACATTTTGAAACAAAGAGAAAAATCCCCAACAAAAAAAGTGCATTTTTAAGGAACAAAGATTTTAATGTTATATAAAAAACAGTCGAATTAAAAAAAAAATGATGAATTTTCATCGAAAAAGACAAATTTTCAACTAAAAAAGATAAATTTTCAAACAAAAATAGAACAGTAAAATTTTTAACTCCAAAAAATTGATTATCAACCGAAAAGTTAAATTTCCAACCAAAAAAGATAAATTTTCAAAGAAGATTAAATTTCTATATGAAAAAATCTATGTTTCACAATAAATGGAATAGTTAAGCTTTGAGTAAAAGAATTAATTTTCAATTTACAAAAAAGTAATTTTCAACCAAGATATTTAAGTTTTTAACAAAAAATATTAATTTCCCATAAAAATTAAATATTTACCTTTTTAGTTTAAAAAATTCATTTTTAACATCCAAAAAAAAAACAATTTTCTACAAACTAAACAGATTAATTTTCAACCAAACATTTGCGATTTTTAACCAAAAAGAAGTTTGAAAAAAATTATTGAATTTGAAAAAAAAACTATAAGATTACAAGTTAATATAAAAGTTAAAAAATGTATTAATAGAAGAAATTAAATCAAGTTATACGTCCGCATTAAAATTTGACATTTCGCTTTAAAATTCTCGATCTTTTAACTTTTCTAATTTCCTTCTACTTTAAAAAAATATGTTTCATATTTTGAAAATCTTTCAGCTGTTAGTTCCGTATTAATTTATTTGAGTCACTCCATTCTTATCTCAAGAATGATTAACTGACACGTTGTAAAATTGTATTATTATTGACAGTTCTAAATAAATAGAACAAACTGACACTTCGAGTATTCCGGTCATTCCCGAAAGATTTTCCACTAAAAATAAAGAGACGCACTTACCAGAGAATTAAAACTCTCACAATCCACCATTTCAGTAATTAAGAGTTCGTTTTTTTTTTTATTATAAAGAGGTAAATAAAAGAATTATTGGACTAAAAGCGGTGATTTATCGCGAGTTTTAAATCTAACCTCAAAAACGAATTAAGTCGGGGAAAGAGGTTTTGTGATAAAATGCTTGGAATTGGTTCGGAGATAAAGTTAGTTATCTTTCCGAAGAGAGCCGAGGTTGTGATTAGATAAAATGAAATAAAGACAAATTGCTTACAAGATTATGTGCCTCCTCCTTTTCACTGTCGGCCATTTTAACTCTGATTCGATTTTAACTCGTTTTTTAAAATTAGACAAGAGGGAGCTATTCAATTTCACGTTCCTTTTCCCATTTTTCGATATTTTCCTCTCTTTTTCGTTACTGTGTTGAATTTTAAAAGTATTCATTGGAGAAAAAATAATTTTTTTTTTTAATGTACTAAATTTATATAATATAAACTATTTTTTTCTTTATTAGTTTTAAGATTATATAAATCGCTTTTTATTAGTGAAGTTTGTTTTTAATTAGGCAGGATTTTTTCCAAGAATTTTTTTATTGAAATCAAAGATTGAATTATTGAAATTCAAACGTTTTTATAGTAAGTAGGGAAACTCTAATCTAGCTAGTTGCTACTACCTAGTAAAGTAAACCAGCTGATAGATAGAGCTAGCTGCTTTAGTGCGATTCCCGCGAAAGTTCAAATAAGATAAATCAAAAATTACTTTCTTATACAAATTAATAATCAAAATTTACAGTTTATTTATAGAATGAAGTTACACTTATTTAGTTTCTATGAAAGCAATTTCATATCTCATGTACAGGTCAGTTTTTGAGGTAGTTAAATTTAAATGTTTTTTTATATAAAATTAAAATCTTTTTTCATTGAAAATGAATTTTTTTGATGAGGATTCTTCTTTTTAATTAAAAATATAACTATTTTAGAGAAAATTCATTTTTTTTTACAAATCGCTAATTTTTTTTAACATTGGACGATTTTGTTTAAAATTGTTCTTTTTTTAAACTAACTTTTCACGTGAAATCTTCTTATTGGTTAAACATTAAATTATTTTTTAGAAAACTCGTTTTCTTTTTGTTGAGAATGGATTTTTTAAGTTCAAAATTTAACGGATTTTTGGCTTTAAAATTAATCTTTCATAACTTAAAATTCTCACATTTTGTTAAAAATTCGTCTTTTTCGGTAAAAAATTATTCTTCTTGGTTAAAATTTCATCATTTTTGTTGAAAATTAGATTCTTTGGTCGAATATTAAAGCATTTCGTCGTCTTTTGCGCTTGTCTTTTTAAAAATGTCTAACAAAATGTTTTAAACAAATTTCCGAATGTGTGTGTCACACTTTTTTGTAAACACGATAACTTGAAAACAGTTGCAGATGGATTAATGAAATTCAGAGGGCTTACTTTTACCGCTAATATCTTGAAACTGACTAAAGGATTTCTAAAAATATTAATTAAATATTTTTCTAGCACTTTATAATACTTTAAAAATCGGTTTTTTATAGTAAAATTTTTTTCTTCAACGTAATTTAAAGTTGATGCAAGAATATAAAAGATTTCTTGGTTCGAGACGACTCAATTGACCTATAATATTATTACATCCATTTTATCAAAGAGTAAGAAAGTTATCGCTATTTATATTATATTAAAAATCGATTTTAATAGCAAAAATGTTTTGATTTTAATAATTTAAAGTTGATGTGAAAATAGAAAAGATGTGTTGATTTGAGACAAATCGATTGGCCTTTAATATTAATACATTTTATTGAAGAGTAAGAAAGCTGTGGTAATGTATAAAATTTGCAAATACGGTTTTTTATGCTAAAACTTTTTTCATTTACATAATTGAAAATTGATGCAAGAACATAAAAGATTCCTTGGCTTAAGACGAAGCGATTGACCTATAATATTAATACATTTTATCAAAGAGTAAGGAAGTTATGGTCATTCATATTATATTAAAAATCCGTTATTATAGTAAACATTTCTGCAGACGCATAATTTAAAGTTGATTTGAGAATAGAAAAGATGTGTTTATTCGAAACGAATCAATTGACCTATATTATTGATACATTTTATTTAAGAGTAAGTAAACTATGGTGATACATAATATTTGAAAAAACCTGTTTTTTTTATAGTAAAATTTTTTTATTAACATATTTCAAAATTTATGGAATAACGGAAAATATTTATTGATTCTAAGCAAATCGATTGATCTTTAATATTAATACATTTCATTATTCATTATCATTAATATTAACACTGATAATATTAATATTATTATTAATACACTTTACAGAAACATATGTTGTAAACAGAAAAACTTTTTCATCAACATAATTGAAAGTTGATGATTACAAAATAATAGAAAAATTTTTTTAATACAATGACAAATCAGACAAAACAAATTTTGTATTTGAAATGATAATTTTTCCATTTGGAAAAGAGGAGGGGAAAGTTCTGTCGCACCCTATCCCTTTCCCAGCTTTATAATTTTTTTGCAAAAATTGTCAGAATTATTTAATTTGGAAATTTAGGATAAAAAGTGCCATTTTTCTAAAATCAAAAAATCTTTTCCGTTATTCCATCAATTTCGAATTATGTTGATGAAAAAAATTTTACTATAAAAACCCATTTTTTTTTAAATATTATGTATTACCATAGCTTCCTTTCCCTTCAATAAACTGTATTAATAATATAGGTCAATTGATTCGTCTTAAATAAACATATCTTTTCTATTTTCACATCAACTTTAAATTTTTGATAAAATGTATTAATATTAGAAGGCAATCGCTTTTTCTTAAGCCAAGGAGTCTTTTATATCCTTGCATCAATTTTAAATTATGTTAATAAAAAACGTTTTGCTATAAAAAATCGTATTTTCAAATTTTATGCATTACCATAGCTTTTTTACTCTTCAATAAAATGTATCAGCATTATAAGACAATCGACTTTTCTCAAATCAACACATCTTTTCTATTCTCACATCAACTTCAAATTATAAAAATGAGAAAATTTTTACTATAAAAATCGATTTTTAATATAATATAAATAGCAATATTTTTCTTACTC
>JAUELO010000007.1:474921-486619 GCA_032357855.1 Amphibolips quercusostensackenii | reverse complement strand
GAAATTTTATTATTTTGGAATTTTATTATTTGGGAATTTTATTATTTGAGAATTTTCCAATTTCGTAATTTTATTATTCGGGAATTTTCATTTGTCCCTCACAGATTTCTTTTAGTTTTTAGTGCAATTTCAAATCAAAAACTGGAAGTAGATATGGTATAAAACGAATTCGTCAAATCAGTAACTTCCTGTCAGTTACTTTCACTTTCAGTTTAATATATATACCACTCATCCACTGACGTAGTTCTTATCTTATTGTGTATTTTTATCAGTTTTAATTTTATTCCTCAGAAAGTTAAAACGAGTTAGAAAATTCTTTAAAGCATTCAATTTTTTAAAGTGCACATCTTGAAAATTAAAATACAGGAAGTTAATTTCCAGTGCTAGTAAAAAAAGGTATAATTAATTTTAACATAAAAAACTGTACAATTTGAAAAAATTCCTGCAGTGTTAAATACCAAATGATAAAAAAATTCACGCTTTATGAAATTTTTTTGCGAACAAGTGTCTAAACATTTATTTATTCAAAAAATAATCCCAACCCAAAAAAGTTTTTCACAAAATTTTGAATTATTCAGCTACATTCTCTCATTTTTAATTTTTTTTCTTGAAACGATTTAGTGTCACATGCAAGTCAGGTGATCATCTTTGAATAAAAAAGTTGAAAAATTCTTTTTAAATCTCAATTGAGTCAAACAAAGTATTATAAGAATTATTGTTTTTATAAAAATGTTTTTAATTTTGTTAATTTAAAATTCAAATGCAAAAATATATATTTATTTTTTTTTATTTCTGAAAGCTGCTTCGAATTTTAAATCAGAGTGAAAATGAAACATAATTAATACCAGAAAAAGGTCAGGAATGATTAGATAATTCTTGGTAGTAATTTCTCGACTCGCATTCAGTATCTCGAGACTTTTCAGTAAACATCAATTTAAAGATCTTGAAGTAATTTTCAATGGAAGAAATGAATTTAAATTATTCAAAATTTATTTCAATAATTTGTATTCTGTACTGCTACACATTTTTGGTAAATATTTATCTTACTTATTTTTTAAAATTTAATTATTGAATAATTATTTTTTTATTAGACCGTCATGGCTACTTTGGATTCAACGAAGTTAAAAATAGACAGCAGAACTTTATACGTGCCACCTTTGGAGGAACTCAAAACAGGTATATTATTTAGGAAATAAAAAAAGTAAAAAAATAAACTTAAAAATTAATTCCCTTTTTTGAATGAACTTGATAAAAATAAGCGCTCTACGTGTGCGGTTTTTTTTTCACTTACGCAATTTTTTAATTTAAATAAATAAATAAAATAAATGGTTCAATTTTTAGATAATAAAGATGAATTTTCAGCCAAAAATTAAGTTATTAAACTTTCAGTTAAAAAAATTAATTTTTAACTAGAAAATATCATTTTTCAACCAAAAATGGAATAGTTAAATTTTCAGTTTAAAAAATTAATTTTAAACTACAAAATACATATTTTTTACCAAACAGTTGACTTTTCAACAAAAAAGAAGAATTTTTTACCCAGAAAATAAATTTTCTATAAAAAAGACAAGTTTTCAATAAAATACATATAACCAAATATTTGAATTTTCAACTAAAAATGTAATAATTAAATTTTCAGTTAGAAAATTTAATTTTTAACAAAATAATAAAATTTGTAACTAAAAAAGATAAATTTTCATAAAAAAATATAATACTTCACACTTCAACTAAAACAGTTTTTTATTCTTAATCAAAAACACTACAATTAAACCAGAAAATACGAATTTTCAAATTTTTTTCGAATATTTCAAAATACATAAATTTTTAACCAAATAGTTGAGTTTTTAACTAATAAAGATGAATTTTTAACTAATAAAGACAAATTTTTAACCAAAAATATAGCTGTTAAATTCTCAGTTAGAAAGTTAATTGTAAACTAAAAAATACCAATTTTTTACATAGATGAGTTTTAACTAAAATGATATATCTTTTATCAAAAATATAAATTTTTACCCAAACAGTTGAAATCTCAACAAAAGGAAGAATTTTCAACCCAGAAAATAAATTTTCTATAAAAAAGACGAATTTTCAATGAAAGACTTAACCAAATAGTTGAATTTTTAAATAAAAGATATCATTTTTTAACCAAAAATGGAATAGTTAAATTGTAAGTTAAAAAAAAATGATTTTTTAAATAAAAAATACACATTTTTAACCAAACAGTGAAATTCTTAACAAAAAAGGAGAATTTTTATCTCAGAAAATTAATTTTTTATAAAAAGGACGAGTTTTCAATAAAAGACTTAACCAAATAATTGGAGATTTAACTGAAAGATATAATTTTTCAACCAAAAATGAAATAATTAAATTCTCTGTTAAACAAATTAATTTTTAACAAAATAGTTAAATTTTTGTCTAAAAAAGATGAATTTTCAATAAAAAATATTATAGCTCACACAATTATCAAAAAAGATTTTTGTTCGAAATCAAAAATACTTGAATTCAATTAGAAAATAAGAATTTTCAACATTTTTTCGGGTATTTCAGAATACATGAATTTTTAACTAAATAGTTAAGTTTTCAATTAATAAAGACAAATTTTCAATCAAAAATAGAATAGTTAAATTTTCAGTTAAAAAGTTAATATTAAACTAAAAAACACGAATTTTTTACAGAGATGAGTTTTAACTGAACTGATGAATCTCCCATCAAAAATATAAATTTTTACCCAAACATTTGAATTCTCAACAACAACAACAAAAAATTTTTATTTCAGAAAATTAATTTTCTGTAAAAAAGACGAGTTTTTAATAAAAGAGCGATCCAATAGTTGAATTTTGAACTAAAAAAAATCATTTTTGAACCAAAAATGGTATAATTAAATTCTCTGTTAAATAAATTTTTAACAAAATAATTAAATTTTCGTCTAAAAAGAATGAATTTTCAAGAAAAAATATAATAGTTCACACTTCAATCAAAAGAGACTTTCATTCTCAATAAACAACACATAAATTGGACCAGAAAAGACAAATTTTCAATATATTTTCGTGTATTTTAATTTCATGAATTTTTTCCAAATAGTTGAGTTTTTAATTAATTAATATAAATTTTGAACTAATGAAGACAAATTTTCAACCAAAAATAGAATAGTTAAATTTTCAGTTAAAAAATACGAATTTTGTACACAGATGAGTTTTAACTAAAATGATGAATCTTCCATAAAAAATATACCAAATAGTTGAATCCTCAACAAAAAAAATATTTTTTTAAAATCAAAAATGAAAGTTAAATTTTCGGTTAAAAAAATTAATTTGTAACTAATAAACACGAATTTTTGACTAAATTGATGAATATTCAACAAAAAATATGAATTTTCAACTAAATAGTTGAATTCTCAATGAAAAAGATGAATTTTCAACCAAGAAAATTAAATTTCTATAAAAAATACGAATTTTTAACCAAGTTTAATTTTCAATACAAAAGATCATTTTTTACCAAAAATTAAATGCTTAAATTTTGAGTTCAAAAAATTAATTTCAAACTAAAAAATATGCATTTTTAACTAAATAGTTGAATTCTCTATAAAAAAGATCAATTTTCAACCAAGAAAATTAAATTTCTATAAAAAATACGAATTTCAAACAAAATACATGAATTTTTAACCAAATAGTTCAATTTTCAATACAAAAGATCATTTTTCTACCAAAAATTGTATGCTTAAATTTTTAGTTAAAAAAATTAATTTCAAACTAAAAAATACGAATTTTCAAATACAAAGATAAATTTTCAAATAAAATCATAAATCTTCAATCAAAAATATGAATTTCTGAACAAAAAGTTAAATTGTCAACAAAAAAGGTGAATTTTTAATCAAAAAAATTAGTTTTCTATCAAAAAGACGAGTTTGTAACACAATACTTAACCAAATAGTTAAATTTTAACCAAAAAAAATGTAATTTTTTTTAAATAGTTAGATTTTCAGTTAAAAAAAATTAATTTTAAACAAAATTCTTAAATTTTCGACCAAAAAAAGGTGGATGGGTAACCAAATAGTTGAATTTCTAAAGAAACAGTTGAATTTTTAACTAATGAAGATAATTTTTCAATCAAAAATGAAATTGTTAAATTTTCAATTTAAAAAATTAATTTTTACCTAAAAAATACGAATTTTCCACTTTGAATAAAAATTTTTTTTAATAGAAAATGTGCATTTTTAACCAATTAGTTGAATTTTTAACGAAAAGATGAATTTTCAACCGCCAAATTTATCTTCTGTAAAGCAGACGAGTTCTAAAAAAAGACATGAATTTTCAATAAAATAGTGAAATTTTTGCCCAAAAAAAAAGAATGCTCAACAAAAAATAAAATAGTTCATACTTCACCCAAAACAAGTTTTTATTTTTAATTAAAAACTTCCTTTCGAATTCGACCAAAAAAGTCGAATTTTCAACTTACTTTCATGTATTTTAAAGTACATGTTTTTTGAAACAAATAGTAGTTCCATTTTCAACTAATAAAAAGAAATTTTCAACGAAAATGATGATCCTTCATCCAGAAATATGATTTTTTAAACTAAATAATTGAATTCTCACTAAAAAAGATCATTTTTAAATCAATAATGGGATAGTTAAATTTTCAGTTAAAAAAATTACTTTTAACTAAGAATACGAATTTCTGATTAAAATACAAATTTTTTCAACCAAAAATAGAACAATCAAATTTTCTGTAAAAAAAAAATTTTTCAACTAATAAATATTATTTTTTAACTGCAAAGACGAATTTTCAACTAAAATGATGGATCTTTGATAAAAATATGAATTTTTAACCACATAGTGTAATTCTCAACAGAAAAAAAATGAATTTTGCAAACGTTGCATTTATTATAAAAAATACCAATTTCAGACGAAAAACACTAACATGACCTAAAGTTGTTCAAAATTTTAAGTTATCTTTTTTAAGTGAAAAGTAATTCTTTATTAAAATAATCGATTTTTAGCGAAAAATGTTAACATAACCAAAAATTGTTCTAAAATTGTAAATTATTTTTGAAATCTACCGATTTCTGGCAAGGAAGACGAACATAACCTACAATTGTTCATCATTTTTATCTTCTTTTAAATTCAACGATTTCTTCATTAAAATTACCACTTTTCGGTATGAAACGCCAATCAAACAAAAAGATGTTAATTTTTAACGATTTTGCATGATGATCTGATAAATCTTATTATTTTCGTTTGAAATAACCGATGTTGGGTGAAAAGCGTTAACATAACCTTAGATTGTTTGACCAAAGATATTATAAACCTAAATGGGGCACCTCACTAGCGAACCTATAATAAGTTCCAAGAACTAAGAAAATACCATTAGTTAAAAAGAGATGGAGACATCTGTCTCTTTTTAACCAATGTCATTTTTTAGTTCTTCGACCTTATAATAGATTCGCTAGTGAAGAGGTGCATCTAGGCTTAATATCATTGTCTAATACTGAAAAATAAAAATGGCGTAAAACTGGCGACGGTCTGGGATTGGTGAAAAATTAATCCCTTTTGCAACTCATCCAATGAATTTAAAAAAAATTTTGAGGCTTCGTAAATATTTAATAATTAATATCTTTTATAATTTAATAGATTATATAAAAATTTTATTTACCAGCGCAACAGTATTGAAAAGCACAAATGTTTTTGTAGAATACATTTTGAACATTTAAAATTCAAGATATAATAGTATATTGTGTTACGAGGCAGTAAAGGCATCTTTGATAGCGGACGAGGGTCAAAGGTGCTATTCTTGTCTAGTGACACCTGATATTTTATGCAAAAAAGGACGGTTCCGCGTTTTTATGTTCGTATGTCTGTAGTCTGCGGACGCTTATCTTCGAAAATCGTACGTATGCGCCTTCGCAGTAGCTTGACGTTTCTGCGCAGGCGCACACGTACATTTTCGACAATTGGCGTCCCGAAGGAAAAGATACGATTATACTACCAAAATACAAGCGGAAAAACGTGGAAATCGACCGATTTTGCATAAACAAACTTAAAGTAGTGAAAACCCAATCAGGTTTTCAACAACAATGTTTGCGAGATTTTCAAGGCATAACATTATACTTTTTTTTTTAAATAGGATATTCTTTTTTTATTACAGTTTTCAGTGAAGCTCTTTCAAAAAACTTTGCTGAATTCTCAGTGGAAATCGTAGACTCTCCAGATCTGAAAGAGAAACCCTTTACTCTAGCAGCTTCTGGTGAGTAATTGCAAATGAATTTCGCATTAAAAAATATGTATGTTTCCGAAAAGGTTGCCCAAGTCACCTAAGACTTGGTATAATCCAAAAAACCATTTAATAAATAAACAATATTTCTGATTCGTAGGCTTAGGTGGAAACCCAACTATATTAGAAGTTGGCGGTCCATCATTTTTACTTCCTCTTGTCCAGAGGGAGAAAGTTTACGATATTAAAACTTTGGCCCCTCTCGTGGGCCATACAGACAAATCACTAGTGATAGGAGCTGGCGGTGGCCCCTGGCCGTACATAAATAGCAACTGCGAGGTATAATATTTAAAAAATAATTTACGATTAAATTACAAAAATTGCCATCTCAAAGAATTTTCCAAACTGGCAAAAATTAAATTCCAGCTAATGATGAACGTGCTTTTGGATAAACCAGAACCTTCAGAAAGCTCCCGAACGTCTTTTGTCGATAAAAGCAATGGAAAATGTGTATTACAAGTTTTACCTGCAAACGAAACTCGTTTCGCACTTTTAGCAAATTTACTTCTAAGTGAAGGCAAAGCAGGAAAGGTGCTGAAAGTTTATGCCAAAAAACGAACTGGGAAGAATGATTTCATAGCTACGATGCAAAAAGCTCTAGCGAGTCGTTATACGGACAAACTTGTTGGTAAGCACCTTATCAAAATTTGAATTTCGCGCCATAGTGTCGAAAAAATAAGAAGTTATGCTTAAGCCTTAATGTAATTATGGCGCGTAATTTAAATGTTGTTTCTTTACGCACCAGGTTTGGGGGGAACTTTCCTGCTAAAAGAAGGAAAGGCAAAGCAGCACGTGATGCCGGATTTTTCCAAGACACCCTTGAATACCCCAGAGGAACTTGATGACTGGCTCCATTTTTACGACATGTCTGCCCCGCTGATAGCAGTTGGCACTTTTGTCTCTGCCGAAACTGTAAGATCAATCAGAATAATTAAGTAAAAATAGAAAATTTATATCTAAGAATTCAAAATTTTTTAGGATTTGGATCTCAGGGTTCAGCATTTTCATAGCTTTTCTCATCATGGCGAAGGAGGCCATTACCATATCGATACAACTCCTGATATTGTGGAATATTTGGGTTATTTCACTCCTGGTGAAATTTTGTATAGAGCTGATCAACCTTTGTCTGCAACGAGTTTTGGAAAGGACTGATCTTTTAGATCTATTTTTATAAGTATAAACGGAAGAAGTTAAATAAATATATTAACAATTAATATTTGTATTTCATTTTAGAATTACGAGTACATTTTGTAAGATTTCAGCGACTTTCATTAAATAATATAGGAAAAGTCAATTAATTTTCAAAATCAGCGAGTCAGTTAAGTAAATTTTGCTAATTATTATATAAAAGTATTTCAAAAACCAAATGATCCTTTCTGAGAGATAAATGGACATTTCTCTATAGTTTAAATGACCACTTTCGATATCTGTAAACGGAGGCATAACAAGGTTTTTGCATGCATGTGTAAAGAAAACGACTTTTTATGTATTTTGTGCCCGATGATTTAGCAAATAATTGATTGAAAAACTGAGAATCTAGGCTTATCAAAATTCCGTTTACCAAAAAAAAAAAATGACGCTGGCGGCTGAGCGCGCACTTTCCCGCGGGTGCTAAGCGCGCACCTCGTGTGGGCGCTACGAGACTGAAAAATTGTTTTGTGTCCAACTGCATTAGAAATTCAGATTTTATTGTTCGTACGCGCCGGGCAAAAAAATCGCCATTTGTTTTCTAGGGCCGAAAAAAGTTTCAAAAGTGCGCTATAGGCTGAGAATAATTTTCGGTGCGGATCTGGTACATTATGACAATTAAGGCCGTGCGTGACTCAAGAAACTTACCGCAAGTTTCATCTTTGTCTTCGTTTCTGATTTCGTCAAGTTGACTTTTAACCATAAACGGCAAAAATGGCGAATTAAATATGTTTTGCAATGATTTTGAAACGTCCCGAATTATTGAGAGGATTACCAATACGATGTTTTCTTGCCTTTCTAAGGCTTTCTTTTTATAGAAAAAAATCGATATTAGAGATTGAACAAAAAGAAAATGCAACTTGCTAAATGCTTTGCTAAAAAATAATTGAAGAATTTGCGGCGGTTCTTCTATGGATAAAAAATACGATTTTAAAGCGGGAAACTTTTGCAGTATTTATTGCACTGCAGGCAGGAAGCTCAGATACCGTGTTTCACTGTGCGATAACAAATTTCGTAATTCGAATTCAACAAAGGCGCAAAATTCTTGTAATTAAAGAGTTCTGCTGGTGTGAATCACAAAGTAATTAAAAATTTTAACAATTGATTCTCTGTCAAATAAGCCGAATTGATCTAAACCCTGATAAATCCCGTTGTCGAAAACGTAACCTGGCAACTGATGCCTACAAGATTCGAATTCAGGTTAGTTTTCAAATGTGTAAGTATATTTTTCCCACTTATAGGATTAAGCCCGCCAAAATTTGTATCCGTATTTCCGGCTGCAAATGCCATAAGTTTCTTTTTTAAGCAGTGCTGTGTGAGTGCATCTATGACCATATTCGAGCCTGTCTTAGACTTCTCATTACTAGTTTTATTTAGGTCTAACAATCTTATTTAAATGTCTCAGGCAGTATGATCAAAGTACTGAAAGACTATAGAAAACATTTTCAAATTTCCGTGGTTGCTAGCGTCAGTACGTACTCATTCTCAAAAAAGAAATTTTCTCTAAATTTAGCACCAGTGGCCAATCCCCAATCCTTCTGATGTTCCTCGGTCAGACAACTATTGTTTTTTCAGTGACTAACCTACTGGAAATGCCTTAACTGGTTCGGTTCCAGTAAAGTTTTTTCCCCAGCAAAAAAAATTGATGCGGATAGGGGCAAATTAACATTTTTTAAATGCGCATGAGTCCCGTGTTCTGATTTGCTTAAACGAATTGAGACGCATTTGGAGAGCAATGAGACAGCGCAAATTGAATGCGTCTGAATTCATATGAATGGTATCGTGTCAGTATCCCCACCCAGCTACAGGACAATTTACTAAACATTTACAATAAATTCTATATGCCCCGCACGTTTATTTTCCTGCAACGGTTTGAATTGTATAATTCAAGACTTGCTGAAATTCGTTGTGACGAATTGGGGCGAATTCGAGTGTGTATTTTACTCTCAGGAATTCGGACGCATTTACCGTTATTGAGCGCTTGCGTGCTGACCCATTAAAGTGAATTCGCTGTCTTCAAACTTTTGCTTCGTATTTGTACGTATAGAAATATTCAAAATTAAAATACCGTTTTTTCGAATTTACACGCATTGACACACTAATCCAATGCGTCATTGTCGCAAAGCGGTATTTGCGGGGTGTCTTAGTCTTTTCAATTTAATTCGTATCAATACTTTCTTTTTTTCTGGGTCTTGCTGCTAGTTTTGCTAGCCTGTCCGATATCTCATTGACTTTGATGCGACTGCGTCCAGGGATACAAATTAGAGTCACTTGGTTTTCCGTCGCTAGATTGTTCAGTGCCTCAAAGCACTCCCATACTAGTAGCCCTTACGAAAATATATGATGAGAAAAAAATGACAGGTCTGTCATTTTTTGCCTTTTATTTTTTCCTTGTAGTTTTTTTTTGACCTTAGAAAAACGACAGGCAAAACGACAGCAGAAAATGACGATAGATTATACCTGTACAAAAAAAAATTGGTATAAAATCCTTTCGGATTTTATATCGTAATCTACTGTTTTATTCTGTTGGATCCTCGAGCATTTATTTCTTTTAATAATTATGCAATTTTATGGAGGGCTAGGAACACGACGCTTTTGGTTCAAGATCAGTAAGTGACGCCAAACTCAGCATATAGTGTCCTTATTTTCATAATAGTCCACGATTTTACGTAGAAGAAGGCTAAATTAATTCTCCACCATAAAGTTTGTCTTAATGTAATGTTTAAAATCACACGAAATAAATGCTCGAGGTACCAACCAAGAAACACAAAGCAGTCGTCAGGAACTCTTGGCTCTTGGAGCACCACACCAACTGACACTAACGAGCGAACGCCATTGCGCACTTGTGTACGGTCGTTGATGTCGTGCTCTAAAAGCCAGGTGATCCTGACAGCTATTTTGTGTTTCTTTGTTGATATCTCGAGCATTTATTTTGTGTGATGTGATTTTTGACATTAAATTAAGACAAACTTTATGGTGGAGAATCAATTAAGTGTTTTTGGACGTAAAATCGTATGCTTTTATGAAACTAAGGACACTATATTCTGAGTTCGGCGTCACTTAGCGATCTCGGACGGAAAGCGTCTTTTTCAAAAAAAATGAATGCTTAAGGATCCGGCAAAATAAAAAAGTCGATTATGGTATGAAATCCGAAAGGATTTTATACAAATTTTCATTTTTCACAGGTATAATCTATCGCCATTTTTGGCTGTCGTTTTCCTGTGGTCGCGAAAAAACTACAGGGAAAAAATGACAGGAAATCGCGAATCTCACACCGAGCTTCAAACTCATTCCTCCTTTCACTAAAACATGGATACTTGCTTTGCAATTTGTCAGTAAAATGGCATTTGCGTTTTCTGTTTCTGCTTCACATCATCTCTGATAACCTGATCAGCTAATGAATAATAAATGAATAATAAATATGAAAAATTATACTCACAGCGACTGATTATTATTTATTAGACTTAGAAAAGGGGAAAAATACTTTAAAGGTGAATAAAATTAAACGTAACTATCTAAGCGTGCCATCACGGTAAACCAAATATATACAAAGTTAGGGTACTTCTTTCATACATTTGAATGCTGACGATCAGCTTCAGCAAACAAAATTTCCATGAAAGAAGTGCTGCGCGAACGCAAGCGTCGTGATTAATGAGGCATCTCCAAGTAATTTCGTCATTAGTCAAACATGAAGCATTATTCCCATTGACCTCAGACTGAGTCACTGTTCTCAGGTTCTAATCTAAAAACCTGTCATGTGATCAAATTTATATAAAATATGTGTAATTGAGTTTAGGTTTTGGTAATATGGGAGGATTCTGAACTTCTCTAATCAAATTTAATGTGTATCCCCAACAGTTATTTTCTTCATTTGAATATTTTTCTTTGAATAAATGTAAAAATATGTTAATACCCATCAACCAAAATAATTAGGTCTTGTGATTTTTCTTTCAATCGCCTCTTTCTCGAGATTACAGAATGAAGTGTTGCCTTCATTCCTCTAGATGTCACGACGCTCAGAGTGGAGGAAAGAAAATTTACTCCCACAGACTGCTACTTTGCGCGTTCCAACACAACTTCATATTCTTTCGTCGTGCGTTAGAGGTTACACATTCCAAATCAGATTTTTTGTTGTTTTTGTTAGTTATCTTTCAGTAGTTTGATTTATAAGTAAAATTCATTATGAGTAGTAAAAGGAAAGCAGATATTGAGCTATTGAGTGGACAATTTAAGCGTATAAAAG
>JAUELO010000007.1:407248-419295 GCA_032357855.1 Amphibolips quercusostensackenii | reverse complement strand
CTGCCTTTCTTGGAGGTACTAGTTTACAAAAGATCTGATAACACATTAGGACATGAAGTTTCCAGAAAACCTACCCATACAAACAGATACCTACATCCTCCTTCCACCACCATCCACCTACCTCAAAAGCAATCGGTCATTAACTCCCTTCTATACAGAGCTGTTATTATAACAGATAAAGAAAACTTGCAAAAGAAATTTACAAAACGTTATACAAATTCTAATACAAAACTATTACACAAACAAACAACTTAATAAAGCAATAGAAAAATACACTCAGAAGAACAAGTCAACACAATCTACTAAAGAAAGAGAGAGAAAAACGACCACCACTCTACCCTACATCCAAGAAATCACAGATCAAATAGGAAGAATTTTTAAGAAGCATAATATATAAACCATATTTAAGCTGCATGCAAAAATAGGACAACTATTAAACAACCCTAAAAAAAAAGTGCACCTCTCGGTCATACTACAGTATATAAAATCTCTTGCTCTTGTGGCAAAGTCTACATTGGAGAAACCAGGAGAGCGGTGAGCCAGCGCGTAGAGGAACATGAGAGTAAAGTCAGGCTAAAACATTTCACGCAATCAGTACTAGCTGAGCATTATATCGGAACAGGACATAACATTTTATTTAACAAGACGGCCATCATCGCAAAAAAATACAATATTTTTCCAAGAAAACATAGAAGCAATTAAAATCTTAGAAAACCCTGATAACTTCAACAGGTACAATGAGTGTAATACCAATCCGATTTGTCTATCCGTTCTCCTGGATTTTTAAAAAAAGACTTGATTAAACAATTAGGTTCAATTAGCCTTCATAGTGCAAAGCTCTGGCCAATCACAGGCATTGTAGAAAGAATATATAAGAACAAAATAACCTAAAACTTCAGTTTCAGGTTAACCCTGAAGAAGTAAAGTGCAATGTTCACGAAACGTCATCAAGATTCGCAGTTTTGCACACGAATAGAACCCGAAATGTTCTCTTATTTTATTACAATGAATCCTCGTGAAAGCATGATATCTATCATAGAATTGAGCATATTTAATAAATTTAGCAAATTCACAATATTCCATAAATGCAGAAAACTTAGCATATTCAGGAATTCAGGAAATTCAGATTAATCAAGAAATTTAAAGATTTTATGAAAATCAGAAAACTTAATGTATATCAGAGCAATTAAAAATTTAAGGAACTTCGAGAATTTACAGAATTAAGAATATTCAAAGAATTCAGAGAACTTTAGGAATTTCTAGACATTTAAGGAATTCAATAAATTTATGAAATTGTAAGAATTCAAAGAGTCCACAGAATTCGGCAATTTATGAGGAAGAGAGAATCCTAAGTATTCAAGTAATTCAAGGATTTCAGAGAATTCAGAGAATTTTAGGGACTTCAGTGCTTTTGAGAAATTCATGAAATTAAGAATATTTAACTAATTTAGGGAATACATAGAGAATTTCAGGTATTTAAGAGCATTTAGGAAATTCCAGTAATTAAGTTAATTCCGTGAATGTTAGGAATTAAGGGAATTAAACGAATTCATTAATTTAAAAGAAATTGAAGAAGTTTATAGAATTCAGGGAATTGAAGAAATATTAGCAATTCCGTATATTCAAGGATTTTGAAGAAGTCAAGGATTCAGAGAATTTTAAATATTTAAGGAATTCAGGATACTTAAGAATTTCGAGTATTTCAGAGTGTACAGAGTATTTTGAATATTTCGAAGCATTTAGGTAATTCAAGGAATTTAGAAAATTTAGAGCATCTAAATAAATGAGGAATTCAAAAATATTCCGTGGTACAGAAAATTGAAAGAAGTCAGAGATTTAAGGAAATCCAGGAAATTGCAAGGATTTCAGAGCATTAAAGAAATTTAATAAATTCATGGATTTGTACGCATTGAAAGAGTTTACGGAATTCTGAAAATTAAAGGAGTACAGGGAATTCTAAATATTCAAGTAATTCAAGGATTTCAGATAATTCAGAGAATTTGAGGGACTTCAGTGCATATAAAGAATTCAAGGAATAATAAGTATTCAATTAATTGAGAGAATACAGAAAATTATAGAAATTTAGGAGCATTTAGGAGATTCAAGGAATTGAGAAAATTCTAGAAGTCTTAGAGCTTGAAACAAATAAGGGAATTTATTAATTTAAAGAAATCTAAGGAACTCAGTAAATATGACGAATTTCGAATATTCAAGAATTCGGAGAAGTCAGGGATTTAGAGAAATACGAATATTCAAGGAATTCAGGATATTCAAGAAATGGAAGGACTTCAGGTAACACATAGAATGTTAGAGATTTCAAAGCATTTAGGTAATTTAAGGAATTCAGAAAATCCAGAACGTAATAAAAATTCTGGAAATTCGAAACATGAAGGGGTTGCAAAGAATTAAAGGAATACAGAGATTTAAAGAAATTTAGGGAATCTGCAAAACTTTAACCTTTCCTTCTATTCTATAATCAACCAAGAATTTTAAGGTCTCGTTTATTTATTTCAAGACAGACTAGAATTTATTAGCTGCGAACAATTTTTGTATATGACTATTAATTAATTAATATTTACCAATAGAATTAAGGAAAACGGCAAAAGCGAAGAATAGTGTACCGCCGGCGATTCTCATTTTCTATCACAGCATATGACAATAGATGATACTGAGTTACGGGAAGATGCGGCAACTGCGTGAGTTACGAATTTTTTATAAGATATTAACATACTCTAAATTAGGGGCGGTACATATGCCACGTACGTGGATAATTTTTATTTGTTAACTGCCTCCGTTTGACTCCGTCCTCCCCGCGTATATATGTCACTGAACGAATTGCCTCGTGTAAAAAAGTATATCAACATACTCAAACAGGGATTACACAATTAACAGGAAAAATTATAATTATTTACACTGTGATAAAATGCTTAAAGCACGATTCTGCTATACGTGATTTGGATTATTTCTCGTTCTTCAAACAAATTATTTGTCCGAACGAATCGTAAAATTTCGAAATTTTCTATCTAATAAAAGTGTTGTACGAGATCTCGTATACATTAATGTCGAAAACCTGATTAGTTGCGACACTGCGAGAATATTATCTTTTAGTGGCTGTCTTAAGTTTGTTTATCTATTAATAAAGATTACAAAATTTCGGCACCATCAATTTTGTCAAGTGAAATTTAGATTGTATACGAGTTTTTGATATTTGGGAAAATTTATTTTATTAACATTTTGCTACCGCACTATAATTTGAAAACTGAATTATTTCAAAAGATATTGAGAAGTCTAAGAAGTTTTGGAATGATTCGAAAGTAATTTAAATCCTTTATTTGTTCGATAGCTTTATGGGTCAGAAAAGTACAATAATATTATAGTCATGGGTGATCTAAACATTAATCATAGTGAGACTAATAGACAAACGAAATATTTCACATTACTAGTACTCTTTAGCTCTGTTTACAGAAACCTATTGTTCCACTTACCACACTGATCGATCCAGCACTAAAATAGATCTAATAGTGGTGGATATTTCGAATAAGGTTTTCTTCCACTCGCGACATTTTATTCCGTTTTTCTCCAAAAATGACTTTATCAATGTCAATTACAAATTCACTACCAACAATTCCATTTTCCTCTACAGTCTCCTGTTAGCGATTTCAAGGAAACTAACGAATCCAAGTTATTTGATCATTTGTCGACGATTCAGTGGGATAAAATTTATTTAGTAAATGACACCAACACAAAGAATTCATTGGTTACTACCTACTTGACCATAGCATTTGATATTTTCACTGTCCTACATATATCACATGTGCATAACAAAATACCCCCTTGGATCGACGTTGAGATTAACAAATTAATGAAGGAACTTGTCAATAAACGCCGATTTGCTAAAAGGAAAAAAAATCAACGCATAATTTCAGAAACGAGGGAACATTTTCCAAACCAACGTACGGTACTCATTTAAACACTAGAAACAGTAATGTTTTCATATAAATCGTCCGTTTTCCGAAACTTCAGACTTCGAAGGGCTCGAAGGCAATTGGGAGCGGCACCTAATGTGACGCACCTCGTTAGGTTAAGTGACATGTTCCTTAATGTGACGCAGTGCTTATCTGTCATGTAATATCAAATCCACAAGCCTTGAAAATATAGATTATACAACAAATTTCACAAGTTTACCTGAAACAATTGATGTAAAATTTGAAATTATTTGTCTGGCCATCACTTTAACGCAAACGAATTCAATTATGCATCAAAACTTATTTCAAAAAGCTCATTTTTTTAAATACAAGTCCGCGACATTAATTCTCGCTCTCCTACATGAACTTTTAAATTTAGTCAGAGCAGAAAAGCTACGATATGCATGACTAGAGGCATGACGATATACTTGCTGGACTTGTAAGGCGCTACCTGACTACTCGTAGAGTCCTCGCACTTTTTGTAAAAGTCTCATTCAAATTTGTTCTTCATTGCTTGCTGCAATTTTCGCTTCTTGACTGGCTGCAATGTGTATTTGTTGGCTTCCTTCATACTTTACGTGCTCTCTTGCTTAATGATACTCGTGTACTTCTTGTTATTTTTGTAGGAGTTTTGTGAAGTCAGGCTAAGACATTTCACGCAACCAGGTCTAGCTAGGCATCATATTAAAACAAAACATAGCTGAAGCCCTGAAGAAGTAAACTGTAATGTTAACGAAACGTCGGCGAGATTCGTGGTTTTGCACAAGATTGAAACCCGGAAAAATCTTTTTATTTTTATTTTATTATAATAAGTCATCGTAAAAGTATTAAATCTATTATCAACTATAAAATAAAATGTCTGGAAGATGAAAAAAGTAAAGCTAGTCATGGACATTATACGTCAGACGACTGTGCTTTTGAAGGATGTGAATCCCGTCGAGGCGCCAAAGGTATCGCACCTGATTTATTAAGAGCAGAAGATGCTAAAAACTTAATCGAAATTACTTTTTTTATATGGGGGAATGGGTAACTACAGAAGAAAACCTCAGCCGTTTAGAAACTTATTGATAAACTAGCAAAATGGACGGTAATAATTAATGTTCTATAGCATGTTGCAGACATTCAACGAACTGCAATAAAGAAAGAGAAAGTCTAGGCCAAATATAATTCTTGACATCTTCTAATACATGTGAAATTTGCGGAAAACTGGTCAGTCATTTTGATGAAAACAATTTAAGGTCATCATTGCTTTAATAAGCAATTCGCTATATTTATAGCAGTTCGATACCAAGGAGATTTGACTCTAAGTAAAACTTAACTCCATTGTATCTGATGGGGCTAAAAGTCATTCCAAAATCCGATATCAATTATATGAAATGGAATAATCATCCTGCAATAAGAAGTGGACAATCTCTCGGTTTTACGGCTAATCCTTCTTAAAAATAAAGATGTGGCGAAATGCTTTGAAAGAAAAAACAATAGTATAGAATCAAGCAAAAGAGTGTGAAGTGATTCAGAAATGCCACATAAAAAAAACCAGAGGTACCAGACGTGATCCTCATTTTCTATTACAGTAGATGCCAGTAAATTATACTGATTCACGGAGAGATGCTCTAACTGCATTTTTGGTGAAAAGTGCTATTTCGATATCTAGACGAATCGTGAAATTTTGAAATTTCCTATCTAAGGAAGGTGGTTTGATAAGATCTTGCATATTTTGTTGCTGAAAGTCTAGTTGCAAAAGGGTTCAAGCAAATAAACAACTTTTATTTTTTTTTTATTTTTCTAATATGATTTTCATAGAAAATTTTAAAAGTTTAAAAAATTTTTAAAAGATTTCCGGAAATGTCGAAGAAAATCCGCAAGATGAAACACTCGCTTTAAATGTTTTAATTTTTTCTCCGGCCATCGCTTATTACATACATGGATTCAATCATGCAGCAGAAGTTCTGTCGGAAAGCTTCATTTTCTTTAAATATGAGAGCGCCAAATCAGGTGCGGCTCTTGTACGTGTGCGTTTAAATTGAGTCAGACTAGAATAAGTTCGGTATGCGCGGCTATACGCAAGACGATATGCTTTCTGGACTCGTGAGGCGCTTCTTGAATACTCGTTGACCCCTAGTTTTTTTTGCAAAAGTCCCATTTGAATTCGTTCTTCATTGTTTGCTGCAAAATTCGCTTCACGACTGGCTGCAATGTGTATTTGTTGGCTTCCTTCATAGTTTGCGTGCCGTTTTGTTTCATGCTTATTGCTAAGCTCAGCAGCAACTTGATCATGTGCCAGAACAAGGGGCAAAATTCGGTTTGGACCTAATTGCTCAAATTCGTCTTTGCTAAGAGTCACCCACTGGTCGATATTTTTGTCAAACACAAAAAATGCATTATGTCCATCAAATAAAAGGGACAGCGGTTTAATATCGTTTCCATCCTTCCATCCAATAATAACATGATCCCTTTGTAAGAAAGTTATTGCAGTTGAATCAGACATCTGGCGATAATTAAGTGTTCGGAAATTATGATAACTTTGAGTAAGTTCTTGTCCTAATTCTTGGATAGGAGGATAATTGATTTCGTTAGCTCCAGGAAATAACTGTTTTAAAAGCATCCGTATTGAACTTATTGATTCTGTAAGAATAAACACAAATTGGTTAATTTTTATATTTATAATAGACTAAGGGTTCAACTTATTTTTTACGGTTTTAATGCTTATTTAGGTTGCACAGTTAGGAATTCTGAGCGGGGAATCATAAGAGAGGTTTATCCTTAAAGGAAAGGGTAAACGGCACTTCGGAAAGAGATTAGGAATACATAGAAGCGCGCTGTACAGTAGATAATGAATAACTGTCGCTGGAAGCGACGATCCGGAAGCCGCAGCGAGGTTGACCCTTATTGATAAGAGCTGCTTGTTAGTAGGGTCAAAGTAACAGCGTAAATTTGACTAAGAAGCGAAAATTGGGTCGCTCTTGGTTCCTGAAACAATTCCGTAAGTTAATACGTGAACTACCTTGTCGAGGGCTGAGTCAAAAAGCCTATCACTACAAACGGGACTCTGCAAAGATTAAATACACATTTTTCTAGCGACTCGTGAAAACAAAATGAGTTCTTTCAAAAATCAAAAACAAAATACTCGGACGAGAGTCAGCAAAGATCACTTAAAAAAAGCATTCGCTTGAGAGAAGATGGAAATAACCGAAGGAGCTTTAAAGCATACTTCAGAATCTCTAAGTGGAAAACCATCTGCAAGTAACCCCGTCGTAGCAGAAGGTAGGGATTGAGATGGACTTACGTGCAATGCTGATGTCGGGAAACAAACAAAATGGTAAAACCACAACGAGCTGAACTGTCGATAGCTGCCAGAAAATGGTTGAGATGCCAATTAATAAATTAATGTGAAGCAACAGTGAGCCCAATAAGGCTTCAGAGAGGCCCTATTCTGAGAGTAGCACATCAAATAAAAATAGGGATCAGAAAAAAATGCGGCTGAATTCATAATAACCAAACGTGATGCGACTATGTCAAGGCAATCGAAGCGACATCAGAAAAGAAAATTAATGGGTTTGCAACCTGGAGAAGTATTCTTAGGATTTGAAGATTGTCGCTTTGAAAACTATGCTTTCATTGCCATGTGTTTAGACGAAGTGTTCCAAACTTGGATCACTGAAGCTATTTGCGGATTACAATCTTGGACCGGAGCTAAGATCAAAGTGATCAACAGCGAAAAACTTAGTAGTGAGTTTACTTCCAGACTAGTTTGGAGTTGCCTTTAGAAACTTCTTATGGTTGACAGTAAAAATTGGATCAGTCTGAACTGAGTTTCCAGCCACGAGGATATTAAAGATAATGAGAAAGTAGATGTACTGGCTAAGGCGGGAGCTTAACAGTCCCTGATTAGCCAGGAACCCTACTGTCGACTCAAAGAATTGCCACAGGAACTTGACAGTTTTACGATTCAATATATACAGAATGTTAAAGGAAGTTTTTAAAGTCCCCTATATATTCAAGTGAAGAAATCCGACGTTTCCTATTAATCAAAAAGCGGGGAGATTTTCTTATTACACTATTAGGGTCAAAAGGCTATTGTAATTGATTGTGGCAAACGAATACTAGCAGACAAAGTTGTTGAATTCACTCTAAGGGTTGCTGTAATATCACCTAAAGATTCAAGCAAGCAAATAAACATTTCTGTCTTCTACCTACTGTCTCCTGACAGAAAGAGCAATTGGTTTAATAGATTTTAAGTTATCGTATTCTCCAGTTTCAAAAACGTGGTTAAAAAAAAAACGATGACGCTCATGCTGCACCTGCAGCTTCTGGAAGTAATGGTCTTTCTGGATTAACAAATTTTTTTCTGAAAATAGTTAAGTAAAGATCAGCGGAAAATACAGTCTGTTTTTACAAGAAAAGGTACGCGTATTCTCTAAAAGTTTGAAACATTTTTTTCCTTTCTTTTATGGACTGATTAAATGTTTAAAGGGCTACGTTTTGACCACTGATTCGTTTCAGTCTTGTTCGAAGAGCCGGAAATCACACAACATTGAGCTATAAGTGTTATCTACGCTAAGCGTTTCGAAACGGTTTTTTTGTGCACCCATGCACGCCGACCATAAATTTTATACTCAGCTGCTAAAAGAGTGCTTAAAAGTCTAAGCACTTTGTGCAAATGTGGGTACATCGGTATAGGCACACAAAAACGGTCGTGACCTGCCAGGGAAAAGAGAGACGCGAGCAACGTCCAGTAAGGAGAATACAATGATCGTTGCACTGTTCAAGCGCAACCCAACTCTCAGGTTGCGTAAAGTCAAGGCTTAGCTAGCGTAAAAGGGACTACACGTTAGAATAAACACTGTAAGACGCCGATTAGCTAGGGCGAAAGTGCAGTACCGTCCACGAGACAAAACCCCCTGCTGTTAGAGAGTCACATAGAAAAACGCTTGGCATGGGCTACGAAAAATGTTGATCGCGATTGGTCTGATGTACTTTTTTCGAATAAAACATCCTTCTAAGCATAAGTTTCCATAAAACTTGCCTGTTCAGCCGTTGGTGAGCGTTTCCTCCAGCAAACTGTTAAGCACCCTATATAGATCCATGAATGGGGATGCTTCTCACAGCGCGGTTTTGGCTGTTTAGAGCTTTCTACTGAGAATCCTAACGCTCAAAAAATGCTCGAAATCAATAAACGTGGTCTTTTGAAGTCTGCAGAGAAGATGTTTGAAGCCAACAGTAAGGATTTAATCCTTTAAGAGTACAATGACTTTAAACATCGCAGTCGCCTCTGCTTGTCCTGGAAATCGAAAAATGGCATCATAACCTTGGACTAGCCTTTACAATCTCCTAATGCGAATTCAGTAGAAAATGTGTGGAGTGTCGTATGGCGCTCTTTATATACGGACTATGCCAAAAAACTAGTCAAGAGGATGCCCAGGAGGTGCCAGGCTATTATTCAGAACAAAGGCAATTTGACGGTTTATAAGGTGACTGCACTCTAGTGTTTTATGTGCCCTGTTGTGCCAAAAAGGAAAAATGAGGTTTTCTTTTAAACTTTTGTGTAAGAGGTAATGCAGTGAGTCAGTATTTGTGTAAATACGACTGCTTTTTCTGGTATTGTTTTCCCTGTATTGTTTAAAGTCTTTATTCTTAGCTTCCAGTACATCTTCTGATGATTGACCGATCAGGACAACAAAGGAGTCAGTTATATTAAAACCATAAATTAGAACCTTATGCACTGAAGTCTGCTGTTTTAGTTAATGTACGCGAAACTTGATTGTATCGATGGCTTTACCTGATGCTAAAACTTCCAACAGCAGGTGAAACCTTTTTAAAAGTTCTACATCGATGCAAGCAATTTTGTAAATCATTTCATAATTTTCAAAGAACTTTTTGGCTGTGTTTTTATTATTGGAAAAGCCAGCACCTTGTTTTTGATTGTCCACGTTTAGGCCAAGTTGTTGACGAATTTCTTTTTTTATTAGTTCTTTCCTAGTATCGCGAATTTTTTTGTCCACGTCTGTTTAACGTGCCCAGGTTTTGATTGGTAACCAATAAAAAATGTTTAGAACGCATTCCATTAGCCTAATCCATAGATGCAAGACTTTTAATACTCATTTCAAAGGCCTTATAATTTTCTTTTTTTTTTAGGACTTGCGTTAAATTATTAATCCCACTTGGGTTTGCATTACAGATAGTACAATTTGCAGCAGATGATGTTCCAGTGAGATGTAGGCATACTTTGACATCAAGCATTGTGCAAATCAGTTCCTGCTCTACAAAATAAACGAAACCATCAATTTCAACTTTGCTTGGTTTCAGTCTTTTGATTTGCGAACAAGGTCAAGGATTTTTCCAAATTACTGGCGATAATGCATCTGCTGAGCATTCAAGATGAAGAGAAACCAAGAAAACCAAAAAGACACTTTTATCAGAATAATAAAACGTAAATAGTTCCACAAATGGCTACCGAATAATGGACATTTTTTTTCTCTTAACATCTTTGAATATTTTTTTTGGGTGTTATTTTTAACCCTTATTAGGCACAAAGAGTTTAATTGACGTTTTTTAAAACATTTTCGCTAACGATAAATCGTCTTTTCTATGATTCTCTGAAAGTTATTGAAAAGCAAACTCGAATTAAGTAATGCATTTCGAAATTGCAGGGTCGGAATGAAATAGAAAAGCAGACGGGAAAAATGGTTAAAACAAATGATTAAGAATCAGGAAATGGACCAATTATGCAGGTCAAACATCCAAATTTCTTAAAATTGTATCGGGCAGCCCACCGAGATTTTCCATAAAATCTTAGATTACTGATTCAAATCTGCTTTACATCATCTGCTTACATTAGAAATTCGATAATTTGATTGTTAAGGAATATCGGTTTTCTTGATTGTATCTTAAGGGGATTTGGAAACAACTGTTTAAATAAACTCAACGACTTTTCATGCAAGGGGATGCTTCTCATATCTATTTTGATGTGATTTCCGGACCCAATAGTATAATAAAAAGCTCTACCATAATTTCGGTTGTTAGAAAATACCGATTTCCTTACTCTGATCTTAGAGTGATGTTAAGACAAGCCTTAAAATAATTCAAACCTAATACTTCGGACAATTATCATGGATCGCTCCGAAACGCGTTCTTTCTGAGGCCAGATTAAGATGTTCAGATTATGCAAACGTGTATGAAAAAGTGTGTATAATTTGAAGAATATGAAGTTTTTAAAGTTAGACAATTTAGCACAATTATTGCAGCCTTAATACTTGCGTACTTCAGAAATAGATTTTGATGGAGATGCATTTTATGGACATGAAGCAAGAGTAATTAATGATGAGGTTAATCAAATCAACATAATGAAAATATAATCAAAAGTGAAATTATTGATAAGGATTTCAAACCAGACATATTACGACTCATTGACGAGTTAAATGAAAAAGAATTCGGTTTGCTGGTGACATATCATCTTTGTGGAAAAAGGGACGCAACTAGCTCCTAATTAAGGAAGCTATAGGACGTTGAGTTTTCCAAAGAATCATAACCTGACTTTAGGGATAGTAAAGAATGGATTAATAACTCTGAAGCAGCTTTACAAAACTGTTTATTTACGTCGAAATAAGTTCAGATTCTGATACTGTTGCCTTTAGGTGAAGTAAATTGTACTATTTTGACCACTTTTCCTGAAGTCACAACATACATGATTATTAAGGCAAAGAAACTGATGAGTAAAAAAGACAGAGGCCACTATTCGAAACCTGATGTATACATAGAACATTTTTTAAGCGAAAACAATAAACGATTGGCAAATGATTACTTCTTCAACGATGACTTGAATTGTTTAGGACAGAAATAGGTTTGCCTTTGTGAACATTTTTTAAATTTCGAACTGTACCTGATTGTCATTAGCAATTTCAGATAAAAGAAACATTCAAAAATATAAAATATTCGCTCCACAGTTTTGCAGTAATGTAACACACTGCGTCAGATAAGTTTGCCTTTTAAGGATGTAAATTCTGTCCAGACGCCAAAGGTATCACACTTGATCTTTTAGGAAACAATGAGGCTAACGACTTCGACGAATTTACTTTTGCTATA
>JAUELO010000007.1:341021-351912 GCA_032357855.1 Amphibolips quercusostensackenii | reverse complement strand
TTTTGTGGGAAACTTATTATTCGGAAATTTTATTATTCGAGAATTTTAAAATTTGGGAATTTCATATTTCGGGAATTGCATTATTCGAGAATTTTAATTCTTGAGAATTTTATTAATCGGGAATTTTTCAATTCAGGAATTTTATTATTCGGAAATTTTATTATTCGGAAAATTGAATATTCGAGAATTTTAATTTTTTTAAATTTTTCACTTAAGAAATTTTATTATTTAAGAATTTCCTAATTCGGGAATTTCATTATTTGCAAATTTTATAATTCAAGAATTTTTTTCCGAAAATTTTATCATTCCGCAATTGTCTAATTCGAGAATTTTCTTATTTAGGAATTTTGATTTTCGAGAATTTTGCTAATTGGAAATATTTTAATTCAGGAATCTTATTATTAGGAATTATATTATATATTATATTATTCAGGAATTGTTCAATTCGTGAATTTCATTATTCGAGAATTTCAATTTTTGAGAATTTCATTAATCGGGAATTTTTTAATTCAGGAATTTTATTATTCGGAAATTTTATTATTCGGGAACTTCAATATTCGAGAATTTTTACTTTTGATAATTTTTCACTTCAGAAATTTTATTATACGGGAATTTTACATTTCGAGAATTTTATACTTCTTAAGTTTTATTATTCGAAAATTTCCTATTTTGGGAATTTTATTATTTGCAAATTTTATTATTCTGGAATTGTCTCATTTGAAAATTTCAGTAGTTAAGAATTTTGATTTTCGAGAATTTTGCTAATTGGGAATATTTTAATTCCGGAATTTTATTATTCGGGAATTTCATTATTCGAAAATTTTATTATTCGAGAATTTTACAATTCGGTAATTTTATATTTTGCAAAATTTATTATTCGGAAATTTCCTGATTTGAAAACTTTATTTTTAGGAAATATTATTAATCAAGAATTTTTTTATTCGGAAATTTTATTAAATCAGAAATTTTATTGTTTAGAAGTTATCTGATTCGAGAATTTTATATTATTCAAAAATTTTGATTTTCAAAAATTTTACTAATTGGGAATTTTTCAATTCAGGAATTATATTATTAGAAAACTTTATTATTCAAGAATTTTATTATTCGGGAATTTTACGATTCGGAAATTTTAATTTCACGGGAAATTTATTATTAGAAAATTTTATTATTCCAGAATCTTATTATTCGAGAATTTTACAATTCGGAGATTTTACATTTCGTCAAATATATTATTCAAGGATTTCCTAATTCGAAAATTTCTTAATTCGGGAACTTTATTATTCGTAAATTTTATTAATTAAAAATTTTTTCATTCGAAAATTTTATTATTTGGAAATTTTATTACTCGAGAATCGTCCAATTCGAGAATTTTATTATTCAAGAAATTTGATTTTTGAAAATTTTATTAATTGTGAATTTTTAAATTTCAAAATTTCATTATTGGAAAATTTAATTATACCAGAATTTCATTATTCGGGAATTTTACAATTCGAGAATTTTTATTTTTCAGGAAACTTATTATTCGGAAATATTATTATTCGAGAATTTCACAATTCAAAAATTTTATATTTCATGAATTTGATTATTCGGGAATTTCTTATTCGAGAATTTCATAATTCGGGAATTTCATTATTCGCAAATTTTATTATTCAAGAATTTTTTATTCCGAGATTTTATTATTCGGAAATTTTATTTTTCGGGCATTGTCCGATTCGGGAATTTTATTATTTAAGAATTTTACTATTTGGGAATTTTTGAAATCAGGAATTTTATATTTCGGGAATTTCATTATTTGTGAATTTCCTAATTCGGAAACTTTACTATGAGGAAATTTTATTATTCCGGAATTTTATTATTGGGGAATTTTACAATTTGGGAATTTTAAATTTTCGAAAAATTTATTATTCGGAACATTTATTATTCAAGAACTTTACGTTTCGAGAATTTTATATTACGGGAATTTATTTACCCGGGAATTTCCTAATTCGAAAATTTCCTAATTCGGAAGCTCTATTATTCGGAAATTTTATTATTCAAGAATTTTGATTTTCAAGAAGTTTACTAATTGGGAATTTTTTAATTCAGGAATTTTATTATTACGAAATTTTATTATTCCGGAATTATATTATTCGGGTATTTTGCAATTCCGGAATTTTAATTTCACGGAAAATTTATTATTCGGGTATTTTATTATTCGGAAATTTTACTATTCGAGAAATTTACAATTCGAAAATTTTATATTTCGGGAAATTAATTATTAGGGAATTTCCTCATTCGAGAATTTGCTGATTCGAGAATTTCCTAATTCGAGAACTTTATTAATCGGAAATTTTATTATTCAAAAATTTTATTATTCAAAACTTTTGATTTTTGAGAATTTTATTAATTGGGAATTTTTTAATTCCAAAATTTTATCATCAGAAAAATTTTATTATTCAGGAATTTTATTATTCAGGAATTTTATTATTCGGAAATTTTACAACTCGAGGATTTTAATTTTTCGGGAAACTTATTGCTTGGAAATTTTATTATTCGAGAATTTTACAATTCGGAAATTGTATATTTCTTGAATTTTATTATTCGGGAATTTCTCATTCAAGAATTTCTTAATTCGTGAATTTCATTAATCGCAAGTTTTATTATTTAAGAGTTTTTTAATTCCGAAATTTTATTTTTCAAGCATTGTCAAATTCGGGAATTTTATTATTTAAGAATTTTAATTTTTTTTAATTTTACTAATTAGGAATTTTTTAAATCAGGAATTTTATATTTCGAAAAATTTTATTATTCGTGAATTTCCTAATTCGGAAACTTTATTATTAGAAAATGTCATTATTTCGGAATTTTATTATTCGGGAATTCTGCATTTTGGGAATTTTAATTTTTCGGGAAATTTATTATTATTTGGAAATTGTATTATTCAAGAACTTTACATTTTGAGAATTTTATATTTCGTGAATTTTATTATCCGGGATTTCCTAATTCCCGAACTCTGTTATTCGGAAATTTTATTATTCAAGAATTTTTTCAGAAATTTTATTACTTAAAAACTGTATCATTCGGGAATTGTCCAATTCGTGAATTTTATTATTTAACAATTTTGATTGTCGAGAATGATGCTAATTGTGAATTTTTTAATTCAGAAATTTCATTATTAGGAAATCTTATTATTTTGGAATTTTATTATTCGGAAATTTTACAATTCGAGGACTTTAACTTTTCGGAAAATTTATTATTCGGAAATTTGATTATTCAAAAATCTTACACTTCGGGAATTTCACAATGCGGAAATTTCACGATACGGGAATTTTACAATCCTGGAATTTTACAATTCAGAAATTTATTATATGGAAATTTAATTATTCGAAAATCTTACACTTCGGGAATTTCACAATGCGGGAATTTCACGATTCGGGAATTTTACAATCCTGGAATTTTACAATTCGAAAATTTATTATTCGGAAATTTAATTATTCGAAAATCTTACACTTCGGGAATTTTACAATGCGGGAATTTTACAATTCAAGAATTTCACAATTGAGGAATTTTACAATCCTGGAATTTTACAATTCAGAAATTTATTATTTGTAAATTTTTCAAATCGGTAACTTTAACTTTTCGGGAAATTTATCATTCGGAATTTTAATTATTCGAAAATCTTACACTTCGGGAATTTGACAATGCGGGAATTTTACAATTCGGGAATTTTACAATTCAGGAATTTTACGATCCTGGAATTTTACAATTCAAAAATTTATTATTCGGAAAATTCCATTTTTGGAAATTTATTATCCGGGAATTTTAATTTTCTAGCATTTTATTATTCGGGAATTTTCCAATTTTGGAATGTTATTATTCGGGAAATTTCTCATTCGGATATTGTGCATTTCGGGAACCCTATTAATCGGTGGTTGCCCAATTCTTGAATTTTAATTTTTAGAAATTTTATTATTCGCAAATTTTTTAATTCGGGAACTTTATTATGCGGGAATTTTGTTTATTGGAAATTTTATTACTTTGGGAATTTCATTATTCGGGAATTCCATTATTCGGGAACTTCATTATTTAGGAATTCAATTTTCGGAAATTGTATTATTTGGAAATTTTATTATATATTCGGAAATCTTATAATGTAGACTTTTTCAATTCGGGAATTTCATTAATCGGAAATTTTATTATTTTGGAATTTCACTATTCGGAAATTTTAATAATCGGCAATTTTCCAATTTGGGAATTTCATTATTCGCGAATTTTATTATTTAGGAATTTTATTATTTGGTAATTTTATTACTTGGGAATTTTAAGTTTTAAGAATTTCATTGATCGGGAAGCTTCCAATTCAGGAATATTATTACTCGGGAAATTTATTATTCGAGAATTGTAATTTTCGAGAATTTTATTAAAGCGAGATTTTTCAATTAAGGAATTTCATTATTCTGTAATTTTACAATTTAGGAATTTTATTATTTGAAAATTCAAATTTTCGAGAATATTATTAATGAAGAATTTTCTAATTCAAGAATTATATTATTCGGGAAATTCATTATTTGGGTATTGTCAGATTTGGAAACTTTATTATTCATGAAGTTTATTATTCGGTAATCTTATTATTCGGAATTTTTATTACTTGGAAATTTTATTATTAAGGAATTTTTTTATTCGTGAAATTAATTATTCAAGAATGTTAATTTTTGAGAATTTTATTAATCGAAAATCTTTCAATTCATGAATTTCATCATTTGGAAATTTTATTAGTTGGGAATTTTATTATTCGGAAATTCATATTTCTGGAATTTTATTGTTCGGAAATTTTATTATTCAAGAATTTTTTGATTTCGATATTTTATCATTCGTAAATTTTTATTATTCTGTAATTTTTTATTTTAGAATTATATTATTCGAGAATTTTAATTTTCAAAAATTTTATTATTTGGGAATTTTCCAATCCAGGAATTTTATTATTCGGAAATTGTCTAATTTGGGAATTTTATTTTTTGAGAATGTTAATTTTTCAGAGAAAATTTTATAATTTTGTAATTTTCCATTTCGAAATTTTATTATTCGCAAATTTTATATTTCGGGAATTTTATTATTCGAAAATTTTCTGATTCAGGAATGTTTTAATCCGGAAATTTTTTAATTCAAGAATTTCATTATTCGGGAATTTTATTATTTTGAAATTGTATTATTTAAGAACTTTTTTATTCTGAAATTTTATTATTCTGTAATTTTCTATTTCGAAATTTTATTATTCAAAAATTTTATTACGCGAAAATTGTCCAATCCCGGAAATTTATTTTCGGATATTGTCCAGTTCGGAAACTTCATTATTCAGGAATTTCATTTTTCGGCTTTTTTATTATTCGAATAAGTCTTTATTCAGGTTTTTTCCAATTCAGAAATTTCAATTTTTGGGAATTTTACTATTCGGGAATTTTATTATCTGGGAACTTTATTAATCGGGAATTGTTCAATTCGGAAATTTCACTATTCGAAAATTTTAATTTTCGAGAATTTCATTATTCGGGAATTTTCCAATTCGGGAATTTTATTATTCGGAAATTTTATTATTTGGAAATTTTATTATTTTGGAATTTTATTATTTTGGAATTTTATTATTCGGAAATTTTATTAATCGGCAATTTTCCAGTTCGGGAATTTTATTATTTCGAAATTTTCTTATTTGGAAATTTTATTATGTATTCGAAAATTTTAATATCGAAAATCTTTTAATTCGGGAATTTCATTATTCGGAGATTTTATTATTTTTTGTTTGAACGTTTAACTATTTTTTTTTTAAATTCGTCTTTTTGGATGCTCAACTTTTTGTATTCAAAATTAAAATCTTATTTGTTTGAAGTGTCAATTATTACATTTTTGGTAGAAAATTACACTTTTTGCTCGTAAATTCAACTACTTGTTTCAAAGTTAACTTTTTGGGAGAAATTTTGATTTTACTGAAAACTTTAAAAATCTTTTTGGAAATCTTGAAAAATCTTATGAAAATTATATTTTTGTATCGTTGAAAATAAACAAATAAAGTAAAAAAATTCCCCTTTCACCTTTTTCCCTTTTACCACTTTCCCCTTTCCCGTTTTTCCCTTTCCCCTTTCGCATGTCCCATTTACCTCTTTCCCTTTCCCATTTGGCATTTTCCTTACCCATTTCTCCTTTCCCCCTTTTTCATTTCCCCTTTTTCCATTTCCCCCTTTTTACTTTTCCTCTCTTCTTTTTCCCTTTTCCCCTTCTCCCCTGACCTATTTCCCTATTTTTCATTTTCCCCTTCCTCAGCTCCCCTTTCCAATTTCTAATTTTCCTCTTTTCCTTTCATCATCCCCCTGTTCACTTTTCCCTCTTCTGATGTCCCCTTTTCCCCTATTCCCATTTCCATTCCCCCTTTTTCTCTTTTCCCTTCCCCCTTTTGCTTTTCCCATTTCCCTCTTTCCCTTTCCCCTTCCGACTTTCCCTTACCTATTTTTCCTTTCCCTCTCTCCTTTTTTCCTTTCCTCCCTAAACTATTTCCCTCTTTTCTCATTTTCCCCTACCCCATTTCCCCCTTCCAATTTATTATTTCCCCTTTCCCTTTCTCCCTTTCTCCTGTTCACTTTTTTCTTTTCCCCTGTCCCATTTTCCCTTTCAACTTTCCCTTTTCCCCTATTCCCATTCCCATTTTCCCTTTTCCTGTTTCCCCCTTTCCCTTTTCCCTTTTGCACACACTGTTTTTGTTGTCTTATACATTTTTTGGATGAAACTCTTTTCACGTTAAAAATAAATAGTTATTGGAAATTTTTATCATGTTTTAAAAATAGTCCCCCTCAACTAAAGCAATTCTCGTGCTAGTTAAAAAAAAAAGAATCAAAGAAGAAATTAATAATAAAAGCGAATCAGAAAATCGAGCTGGGTAGAGAAAATAATTTCGAGTAAGAATTTTCACAAGACCATTGTTCACATTTTTTCGGGTTTATTGTACTGCATACACACGTCTCGTTATGTAAATGCGTTGCCGGTCCGGTCTGTGGCGCGCCTTCCCTCCCCCTCACAACAGAACCGGCTGCAGGAATTTCTGCACCCATGACAAGATTTTTGAAGGGTTAAAATTTAAATATAAAAAAATTGATCTAAAACATTTTTATAAGCCGGCTCTATATTTTTAATTTTTTTTTATAACTTTTATTTTTAAGTTAATTGTATTTTTTAATCAAGCTGAAAATTGTTCAAAAAATTCAGATTTTAGATCTCTTAATTTCTACTGGTTTAAACAGTAAAACCTTAAGAACTTTAAATTTGATAAATTGGAAGGACTTTTTTTGAATTTTGAGAAGGAAGATTTGGAATCATCTAGATCAGATGAAAAAGAGGCCACTGACTCCATTGAATTGCGATTTATACTGATTTATCAGTGAATTCTACTGACTCAGTTAATTTTTCTGATCCAGTAACTGTATTTAAATTAAATTGCAAACTGCCCTAAATTGAAAATGAATCACTGTCTTAAATCAGTTAGGGTTTTTACTAACACATCAGTAAGTTTGAATGATTTAATCAATTTTCCTGATTTCATGAGTTTGAATGATTTAGTATTCTACTAATCTTTTGAGAGTGTAGATGTGTTACTAAATTTTCAAAAAGCGTTACTAACATTTTAATTACGATTTCCACTGACTTATCACTGAATTTTACTGATTTAGATCATTTTAAGGATTTAGTCAATTTTATTGATTTAGTAAACTATGCTGATTCAGTGAATTTTATTGATTCAGTAAATTTCACCGATTCAGTAAATTTTACTGATTAAGTGAATTTAACTGATACGGGGAATTTGACTGATTCAGTCAATTTTCCTAATTTCGGAAATATGACTGATTAAGTATCCTACTAATCTTTTTAATAGTGTAGATGTGTTACCAACATTTCAATAAAAGTGACTGAAATTTTAGTAAGGCTGACTTTAATTATAAGTACGAATTCCACTGATGTATTACTGAATTTTACTGATTCAGTAATTTTGTCCGATTCAGGTTAATTAAATGATTTAGTAAATTTTAATGAATCAGTGAATCGTACTGATTCATCTGATTATACTGATTCAAAGAATTTTAACAATTCAATGAATTTTACTAATTTAGTCAATTTTACTGATTTAGTGAATTTGACTGATTCAGTAAATTTTACTTATTCAATGCATTTCATTTATTAAGTGAATTTTACTGATTCAGTGAATTGCACTGATTTAGTTTATTCTGCTGATTTAGTCAATTTTGTTGACTCAGTGAATTTGACTTCTTTAGTGAATTGTACTGATTCAGTGAATTTTATTGATGCAATGAATTTTACTTATTTAGTGAACTTCACTAATTTAGTGAATTTTGCTGATTAACGAAATTTTAATGATTCAGTGAATTTTACTAATTCAGTAAATTTCACCGATCAAGTGAATTTTACTAATTTATTTATTTTATGAATTGAGTAAATTCTACTGATTTTTTTAATTTTACTAATTTTGTGAATTTTACCGATTCAATTAATTTTTCTGATTTAGTGAATTTGACTGATTCAGTTAATTTTACCGATTTAGTGAAATTTACTGATTCAGTGAATTTGACTGATTCTGTGAGTCTTACTCATTCAGTCAATTTTACTGATTCAGAGAATTTTATTGATTCAGTGAATTTTAATAATGCATTTGAATTTAACTGATTCAGTATTCTACTAATTTTTTTGTGTTAAAAAAATTAGTGAAATTTTAATAATTGTTACTGGAATATCATTAATACTTACTGAGACTTCAGTAACTTTAGATTTTCGCCAGCGACACCTTTGGATATCTTACAATTATTTAGGCGC
The DNA here is from genome assembly GCA_032357855.1 of Amphibolips quercusostensackenii. Classification (NCBI taxonomy): domain Eukaryota; kingdom Metazoa; phylum Arthropoda; class Insecta; order Hymenoptera; family Cynipidae; genus Amphibolips; species Amphibolips quercusostensackenii. The sequence continues at coordinate 343,068 of JAUELO010000007.1, read as the reverse complement.
CAAAGTTTAAATCAAATTTCAAACTTTTCTACATTAAAAATGGGTTACTATATCAAATCGATTAGGGTTTTCACTGCTTTATCAGTGGATTTGTCTGGTTCAATCGATTTCTCTAAATCAGTGAATTCAACGGATTTTGTGTTCCACTACTCTTTGATTGTTGTAGAGAAATTACTAAAGTTCCAATTAGGATCAATTAAATTTCAGTAAACTTCACTGAAACTTTAGTAGTTTTAAATTAGCGCCAGCGCCACCTGTGGGATCTGATCAAATATTTTAGGCGCCAAGACCTAAATTAAATTTGAAACTATCCTTAATAAAAAATGGTTCACTATATTAAATCAATTAGGGTTTTAACTGATTAATCAGTGAACTTTACTGGTTCAATAAATTTTCCTGATTCTGGGAATTCGACTGATTTAGTGTTCCACTACTCTCTTGAGAGTTGTAGAAAAGTTACTAAAGTTTCAATAAGGATCACTGAAATTTTAGTGAAGCTTACTGAAATTTTAGTAACTTTATATTTCTGCCAGTGCCAGCTTTGGTACATCATCAACTTATTTAGGCGCCAAAATTTAAATCTAATTTCAAACATCCAGAAATTAAAAATAGATTACTAAATCGAGTGAATCAATTAATTGACTGATTCAAATAGTTTTTCTGATTCAGTAAATTTTACTGTTTCAGTATTCTGTTAATATTTTAAGAAAGGTAGAAAAGTTACTAAGGATTTCTAAGAGTTATTGCAATTAAAACAAGAGTTACTGAGACTTCAGTAACTTTAGATTTGCACCAGCGACACCTTTAGGCGATTTAGGCGCCAAAATTTAAATGGAATTTTAAATTTTCTTAATTTAAAAGAACTTTTCGACTTTTTTGGCGCAAAAAATTAAAAAATTTTTTTGTTGAAAAGGTCCTTGCGGTTTCTGAATTTTGAAGCGTCACTGCGTTAAGCGGTGGTCCTCTCGATGGTCCACTCTTGAATTCCCTCCTCCGTAACCACTTCTCCCTCGACGTCACTTCCACCGCCGTCCTCCTTGGGCTTTTGCTTCGCCCAAGATTCAAGAAGAGTGGACTCCAGTTTACGGCAAACCGTTGCTTTCAATCTCTCGTTTCTCGTAGTTGCTCGTTTTCACGGTATATTTTCTTTTACGAGCTCTCAGTTTCTCGAGAAAAAATTTAATTTGCAATTGCATCCGGGAAAATTGCAAATTTAAAAAAGAAAAAAAAACGTGATGTAAATCTATTGCCTCTCCAAAATGGTAATTTTGCAAGGATTTAATTCAAGTTGCAAATTTTTTTTGTGTACTGTTTTTGAAGTTTTGACCAAAATTAACAACAAATTTTTGCGGTTTATACAGAACCTGGAAATGAAATAGAAGTTTGGAAAAGTGCCTGGAATTTAAAAAAATGTGTTATTGACAATTTGTGTAAGTTTTGATGATTTTAGAGAGAAAATCAAAAGTGGGTTAGGAAAACGAACTTGAAGGCGCCGAAGCGAATTCTTTAAAAATAAATTAATTCTCATTTGAATTTTCTTATTTTTAGGTTTTTAAAAATTAATAATTAAAATGTTCAATTTCAAAGACTTTTAAATTTAATCTTTAATTTAGAAATTTACAAACATTGAGAATAGGAAGACTGAAAAATCTAAAAAGATAAAATTCCCGAATAATGAAATTCGTAAATAATAAAATTCCCGAATTTTAAAATTCCCGAAGAATAAAATTTCCAAATAATGAAATTCCAGAATTTTGGAATTCTTGAATTAAAAAATTTCCAAATAATAAAATTCTCTAAGTGGCAAATTCCTGAATAATAAAATTTCCCAATAACAATTTTTTTCTCTCTCTTTTTTCATTTTGGTTATTTTATTTGCCTCTAGTGAGCCGAAATGTAAGGTTGTCTTGTGAAGGCTGTTTTTTTATAATTATGAATCTTTTTAATGTATATTTGCATTAAAATTTTTTATGAGAAACTCGTCTTCTTTTCGACCTTAAATTAAAAGATTTTAATAGAGACACTAAACAATTGATTTTGATCCAAT
>JAUELO010000007.1:262818-276054 GCA_032357855.1 Amphibolips quercusostensackenii | reverse complement strand
TGCAAATCCACCAGATCGAACATACGTAAGTTATTTACAGGATCCCTTTTAAAAGTTAGATAATTTTCAGTCAATGGCCCGAAGAACGAATCCTACAAGCTAGAGAAAGGTTAAAATAATGCTATGACCGGAAACAAGATTAAAAATATTTCAAGCCGAGACACAAAGTTTACTTGGAAGTAAATAAACGAAACGATAAGAAATTAGACTCCTATTCTTATAGACCATATACAATAGAAAAAATGATAAGAGAACAAAATGGCTAAACTCGGCTAGCTCCTGATAAATCTAAAATCGTGCATGTAGATGAGTTGAAATTAGGTGCTTACCCATGCACTGTTAAAAATGAGAAATAAGCTATAAAGCACTTCAAAACATTGAAGGACGAAGTCCTAAAATTAATAATAAAGGATTGCGCTCTTCATAATTGTCTTCAGTGAATCTCTACTTTTTATAACTACATTTAATTTGTCGGAAAAAAAACCGAAATACTAGAAATATTATTTCTCGATTTTTTAAATATATAAAAAGAAACAAACAGATCTTGAAATTTGAAGAAATTATTTAAGAATTATATAATTAACTAAATAATTAAAATTAAAGAAAAAGTAAAAGATAACCTTTTTTAGGGGATGAGGAAATAAGCGTTTATTGTGAAAACTGCCCAATTATGTAAACATTACTCATTTGTACAGCGTATTGTTTAAAAAGAGAGAATACAAAATTATTAATAAGAAATGTAAGAAAAAGGTATAGGACTTTAGTTTTTTTTATCAATACTTTTGTTGTAAATTTTATTAAATTGGTCATAAGGCGTACTTACAATTTTGATAACTATATAAATCAAAATTGAGTTGCCTTGCCTGAGCCCGAAGTACCTGAAACAGAAAAATTATATCTTTTCTCTACACAAAGAAATAATTCTTAAATAAAAAAGAAAACAAATTTTTTTTCAGGCAAATTTAATTTAACTTATCTGACTGTTTTTATTCTTGCTATTGCGTGGTATTTTCCATTTTTAATATTTTGTTGAAATCTGAAAAATTAAGTTGGAATTAATAACTAGAAAACGCAAAATAAAATATGTATAAATGTGCGTGTAAATCGTATATATTTCAAATGATAATAAATTCGCGGTCTATTTAATGTTTACTGTTTGAACTTAGCCTTAAATTCAGAAAATTATATATAAGAAGATAACAATTTACAATTAAAAAATATCTTGTTGATAAAAAATTATAAGTTTTTATACTTTGAAAATAACTAAAATCTAATCAGCACAAAGCAGACATTAAGCTCTGTAAATATTGAAATGCTAGATTAGAAATCGCCTGTTTGAAGAAGTAGAAAGCGAAAAGCAATAATATTCTTTTTGAAGTAACTCACTTACATTATAGTTGATGTCTGCTTACATACGTCAGAGCATATTCCTAGAGAAATCCTAATTCTGGAAAGCTCTTAAAATTTCTAAATTAACACTGCACTGACACTTGACACAAGAAAAAAGGCACTTGACACTCTCAATAGATCCTCTTATACAAATAAGCAGGGTAACTGAAAAAGTCGAGCCTAGAAAATCAAAGTGATTAATTCAGAGCGATATTCACCAAACACGTTTTTCATAATGAACACGAAACGGGACGCAGCTTCAAACCAGGGTTCACACTATGTCACATGACGTTGCGCATGACCGAAAGATAGTGAAACGCGGGCGAGAATTAAAATGTTTTATGAACAAAAATTAATTCTTTGGTTTCTTTAAAATGAAATATGGATGTTAATAAATAAGAAAATAATGAAGAATTAATATTTAAAGGATATCTTGACTTTTTTCTTTTTGTTTAATCTACTCAGGAATCTCATAAATTTAGATTCATAAACTCCTATATGAGAACATCGCTAGAATTAGGTCCAACGATGACTCATGGGTCTGAATATAATATTATAAATATGGTTTTGGCGCAGATAAGACCGGATATAAAATAAACTTCGGACTTACTTTATGTGAAAATGTCAATCATCAAATGACTAATGTTCTAAGTCATAATGCGTAGGTGGAGTAAAATGACGTGTTAGCGTATTGGTTGAATGTTTGGCAAATTCTATGACGTCAGCAATTAGTTGGTCCAGACCGAAAAGAAAGGAAAATGTCGACCCAAATCGAAGGCGATAAAAAGCTAAAAATACTTAGAATATTTTCGAGATTTATGTGATTTGATCAAATTTAAAAATAGAAAGCTTTAGTTGTTAACCGCGAAGTACATCGACGCATTTAGCTCTTGCCGATTTTAAAATACTAAAATTATTGTGAGGTCTTATTTTTTAAATAACAAATAAGATTATTTATGTTCCTCTAGATTATGTGTATTCGCTTATTGGATTATGCGCATTTAGTGTAAATCGACGACAAATTTTAAACTAAATATTGAATGGTGTCAACAAATATTTAAGTATGGAGTGACAATTTTAAATTGTGTTTCTTATTTTTTCCAAATCCTTATTGGTTCTCCGGATTTGGGTTCCAACCATTCAACGATAGCAATCAATTTTACTCTTTAACAAATCAACGCTAAGCTACAACAGAAATAAATTCTACGACAGTGCCAGGGACCTAACAGTCAAAAAAGCTTTACCCACTTTAAATAATACTAAAAACCTTGTATCGTCTTTTGACTACATTTTTATGAAAATTTTCGTACACTAGACTTTCATACGCATGCGCTAACACTTGTATCATAATTTTTTAAATTATTATTTTATTTAAATAAATATTTTGCATTATTTTGTTTGTTTTATAGTATTTTACATTATTATATTATTCAATTATGTTTTTTTCAAGTAATAAAGAGTACAGGTTATGATTAGTGTTGCGCAACAGTATTATAATGTTTAAAAATCTGAATCTGGGAACCACAATAACAGTCTTGAAAACGAAACTTGACGTCAAATAATTATAAATAGTTTAATTCTGGTTAATTTCTAAGAGGTGTTTATGAATTCAAAATTCAGTTTATTCATCTGTACCCAGATAGCAGAATGCGCGCACGGTAACTTGGCACATCACACTGTGCGACTGACGCGCGTCGCACGGCGTGCGGATTTTTTCGCACGCCGTGTACGCAGGGGACGACCTAACTGCGTCCACATATGCGTGGCCCGTGCGTTGTACGTTATGCGGGCCAGTGCAGATCTCACGTGATACGGGATCGTGCGGAACAACAACAACGTGCGAATACTGTACGTCAGAAACGAGGAGTGTCGGGCGTCGCGGCACGGTGCACGCCATATTAGGTATTTCATGTTACGACGTTCGCTGGCAAGATGTCTGCACGCCGAAAGTCAAACAATAATACTGATTACATAGAACGAAACTTAATTTTGTTTTTCTAACTTGTAAAAAAATTATTGTTTATTATAAGTGTATTTGAATCTTATTTTTTATTTTTAAAAAGATATTCATTTAGGTAATAAAAACATTAAGAAAATTTTTAATTGGTTTTATTATTTAATTGAATGGACTTTCAAAAATGAAAAAAATAAATGTTCACATACACTTATAATAAAAAATAATTTTTGTAAACTTATTTTTAACAAATTAAGGTAATAAAGTTAAATCAAGTATTATTCAACGACTGCGCGCGGTCTTTAACTCTAACTTTCTTATTAACACTTGCAAGTATATGAAATAAATACAGTTCTATTAAAAATTGAATATTTATTTTTAAATTTCTTAACAAATTGTTTGAAAATAGCTTTTGAATTGGATTTTAAATTTTGAAAGAAAGGAGGGGATCATGGCGGGGGGGGGGGGGTACAGGCCTGCCTCGTGTAAATTCAAATTATAAATTGTACTTATGAAAATAAAAAGATTTTTTAAGCTCAAATTATTTTAACAATTTCATTTTTTTAAACAATTCATTTTAAATTAAAATATAAAAGTTAAAAATATTACTTAAGTACGAAATTAACATTCATGGCTACTTTAAATTATTTTTATAGTGATTAAAGTTGAAATTATAGTTTAAAAATGAGTAAACTGCAATGCACATTAAATTTAACAATCAAGCATTTCAACATTCTAATTTATTATTTTATTCTTTTCGTAAAATTAGGAATAATTTAATTTCGATAAATAAACCATTTTTACCATATTAATAATTTATATTATATGTTTTGCAGTTAAACTTGCTTTTAGTGTTGATCGCGGTTATTTGTTCGTCACCAGCCACAGACTAATTATTATCTATTAATTGATTTATTTATTTGTTAATAAACTAATTTTTATTATTGTTATATGGCATTCCTTCTCCAACAGGTACTTATGACCGGCGGTATAATGTATAAATAATGCCTCTCATAACGTGCGACCCATACTCGCCGCACATCATGCCCATCACAAAATGCGAGGCATGTTCCTCGCACGTGCGTGCCCCTCACAAAGTGCGACGCATATGCTTTGCGCTCTGCAGGAACCATGTACCTCGCATTCCGTGCGTGTGACGTGCCCCACATACTTGCTATCTAGGTGAGTATATAACAATGTCAATATAATTTATATTTATTGTAATTTAATTATTTTTTTAATAAAAATGCTTGTAATAAATACAACAATCCACATAGGCACCTCTGGATTATAAAACTATCGTATTGGCTCACACGAATAGTTATTTAAAACAATATAACAATATTATTATAGTTGCTTCTGGGAATACTACTATTTTAGGACGTCATTCTAAAATTAGTTCATAAAAATTGACATTCTTAAAAGCAACTATAATAATGTTGTTATATTATTTTTGATATTTTTCACAAGGAGATCATAACGATCACCAAGTCAATGAAAAATGTAAACGCGATATCCAGGTATTTTTTAGTTTAATTATCAGGCTAAGTTTTTCACCGCCGAAATTCGGTGAGCGTAGATCGAATATTTCCGGTTCAACTTACTCAGTGTGAAATCTAATAATGTTTCTAACACTCAAAAAAAATTGTTTCAAGTAATTTTTACCTTGTATATATTTTTTCCAAACTTGAACTTTTAAATCTGAAGATTTGATTAATAATATTTTAAACTAATTCCAGAAAAATTAAAACATATTTATCATATAATTACAGCGTCACAAATATTAAAAGATATTATATAATTAAAATTGATGTATTGTAAATATAAACAAACTTTTCTTATACAAATTATAGCAAATATTCGACTACCTAACCTTAAAGCAAATAATCAATTTATGTTACTCATTTGATCAGATGAAATCCTGATGTAATGTAGTATTGTGAAAAAGAATAATCAGTTGATAATTAATGAATAAGTTTAAGACATGAAAATCAATACAAAAATATTTTCATTGAAACATTTAAATAATTTTTACGTTATATTTTTGATCATTTGAACTTAAATTCTTCAGAATATGATTTATCAGTAACATTTCAAATTAATTCCAAAAAAATTGAACATACGTATATATAATTTTTTCAACTGAATTCAGCTTCTTATTTCATATTACAAACATTTTATAAAATTATAGAACTAGAATATAGGAATTTTAAATGTATATAAACTTTTATCATAAAAATTAGAGCAAATATTTAATTACGTAACTTACGTATCTAACGTATCGTTAGCTAACTTAGTTACGTAACTAACGTAATCTTAAATTTCAGAATCTATTTATATTACTTAATTGACGAAAATAAAAAGTGAATCCTAATGTGATTTAATGTCGTGAACAAAAATTATCTAGGTAATAATTAATTAAACAGTTCAAGGCATAACAAGTGTTAAACAATTATTTTCATTAAAGCAATAAACTAATCATCACTTTACACATATTATTGAATTATAATTTTAAATCATAAAAATAATTAAGTTATGTAATGTGATATGTGAAAAACTGTAATTTGAAAAAAAATATTTACCGGAACGTGCATTCACATGGTAATTGTAAATCAGCGCTTCAGAATACATCGCATAAATGTCGAAAAAGTAATGAAATACATTTGACATATATTAAGAAAGTCAAAACCTACACATCAAATAAATTAAGAACAATTAGTAAAATACATTTAGCGTATATTAAGAGTTAATCACACTAAAAAAATATGTAAATTTTACCTTATAATATAGCACTGCGGTGGCGCCACGAGCTGAAACTATTTTGTCATCCATCTAGTAGAATATAGTGCAATTATATCTTACAAAATAGAAAGTGCATGATGATAAAGTAGAACATATGTGAGTGGGCGAGAAATGTAGAAAAATTACTGAAATAAATTTTACATCGTATATTAAGAAAGGCAATCATAATTTTCCTTAATTAATTAATTAATTTATGAAAATAAATAAAATACATTTTACGTATTAAGCAAAATGATAGTTTTGTAAACAATATTCATAATTTTATTTAATTAGTGTGTATCTTACGTATCAAATAGCAAATATATTGTAAAATAGATCTTGATAGTTAGAGCCATTATTAGGGTTTATAGTAGAAACACATAAATCGAAATAATGATCGGTGATCGATAAACTTAGAAGTTTACTTTTTTACTTCTGTAGATTTTAATTTTAAATTAAGATAAGTAAACAAAAATAGTCGCTACCACAATCACTATCAATAGAGTTGCTGTTTTTTTATACAGGATAGCTGAATATATAATTTAGTTAATGTCATACTTTGTGTTTATTGCAATTTACAAATTTTTGCCTTCCGTTGTAGGAAGGTTTTCCTTCATAAATGATTGATGACTGACATATAATAACCTAATATCAAAAAATTTTAAAATGAAATTGGGAACAGAATTTAATATCGTTGGACATAAAAAGTTGGGTGCTTCTCTGTAACAAACAAGTGTGTCATCATCCCTGGAGCTTGGGGCTTTCTAAATGTCGACACGCCTCTAAATTAGTGTGTCTCTTCGCGCCGGGTGTCACTCGGTGAACATGAGTGAAATGCTACGGAGAATTGGCTTCTGATTGTGTCACTTGCTCTAAATATAGAACTGGAGAACACTGCACAAAGAGACACCGCAAGGTCCAGGGGATCCCTGAAAAGTACAGGATCCCTGCTACTTGTCGTCACTTTCTAATAAAAAACTGAAGGGGACGACGTGAAAACTTATAGAGGCAAGGAGCACAAAAGTTTGGCAAACAGCTGTAATCCGTAGCTTCAACTCTTTCTGAGGACAGATTAAAAAAAACTTCCAGCATATGGTCAAAACGTTTTTAGTGGAAGTTTTAACTTCTTTAGCTTTTAGCCCAGAATTCCTTTTGTTAGAAGCTGTCAAGCTTTAATAGAATTTAAGTTTAAAGCCCAAAGTTTAGAAATTTAAATTATTAATAATTATTATTATATACAATAATCTATGATTCATTCATTCTTTCCACAATGAAGATCCTATGTTCCCGTTCACTTTTCGGGCGTTTTTGTCTCTTAATTTTGTTTTCTTTTACTCATTGGTACGCGACAGTTTGACTTTTTTAAAAATTCTGTTTTCACTTACAGTAATTGCGATTAAATGGAAATTCTTAAGTTTGAATTGAAATATCAAATTCTTATTATTTTAGATCGACTACAAAGTTCCTTTTTTCATATACGAATAAATATCAACGCAAAAAAAATCAACGCTGTCTTTTTTACAGTCTACGAATTGAAGAATTTGCAATTAACAATCTATTGAGTTGAATAAATTTCTATTTTAAGTATTCAAAATTAAATTATTCTAAAAAAGTCATTTAAAATTGCATCATTTTCTATTACACACATTAAGCATTAAAAAGTCTTCGATTGCAAATATTCAAAATAATGAAGAATTTTAAATCGCAAATAGGTAATATTACAAAAAAAATTTATTGTTAATCTTTAAGATCTAACTATTCAAAAAGGCGTCAAAACATAAATCTAAAAAATTAAAAAAATTAGAATCTTAAAATTATGCAAGTTTAGAGTTTTGCGATTCAAAAGTTTGTAATTTTGATTCTTTCTTCAATTTAAATTTTATTAATTCAAAAGATTTAGAACTAAAAACTAGATTTTTGATTTTTTAAATTAAAGAATTATTGTTATTAATGTTTTTTAAACTTTTAAAATTATTAATTACGACTTTTTTATAGTTTTTTTTTATCTCGCGAATTCGCAATTAAAAATTATGCAAGTTTTGACTTTTCCATTACAAGCTTCTGTAATGTTGATGCTTTATGTTATATTTCAGATTTCTTTAATTTGGAAGATTTAAAATATAAAACTGAAATCTTGATCTGTAAAGCAATTAAAATTAAACAATTTTTTCACGCATCTCTAAAATAAAGTATTTTTATTTATTAAAATTGTCAATAAAAAATTATGTAAGTTTTAAGTTTCACCATTAATAATTCTGTAATTTTGATCCTTCACTTTAGAAATTTCTTTAATTTTTATGATTTAGAATTAAAAATTTTTCCTTTGATATTTAAAATTATTCAAAATGAAGAACTTTTGGGTAATAATCTCAAAAATTAAACTGCTTTTTTTTGGAAATTCATCATAAAAAATTATGCATGTTTCAAGTTTTACAATTAAACGTTTCGTAATTTTGATGCTTTATATTCGAAATTTCTTCAATTTGGAATATTTAGAATTAAAAACTTGTCCTTTTATTTTCAAAACCATTAAATTTAAAACGTTCTATTTACACACAGACAAAAAATGCTCTAAATGACATACCTCTGAAATATAAATATCAAATATTAATTATAGTTTTAGAATTAAGAATTCTGTAATTCTAAAACTTTATATTTGAAAGTTTTTTCATTTAATAGATTATGGATTAAAAACTGTACTTTTGATCTTCCAAATCATCAAAATTAAACGTCTTTTATTAAACATCTGATCTGATCACATGTCGAAATGGGTTCAATTTTGAAAATTGAGAATTGTAAATTTGACTTTTAATTATTAAAATAAATATATTTGAAGAATTTTTATTTATTCATCTTTAAGAGTGCAGTTTTCTCATTTTGAAAATTTACAATTAGAAATTTGGTAATTTTGATTCTCCATGTTCCAATTTTTTTCTATTTTAAAGATTTAGAATTTTAAACTACCATTTGATCATAAAATTTATTAAAATTGAAGAACTTTAATTTGGAACGTTTAAAACCGAAACTTTGACTTTTCATATTTAAATTATCAAAATGTCTTCTAAATAGAACTATTTGAAAAAAACATTTCAAATTTCATATTTTCAAATCATACAATACAATGCAAGACATCAGCAAAATTTAAAATTTCAGAATATCTTTTAAGCCCATTTTATTAAAATATAAACTCCTAAATTAACTTTATTATTTATTTCTTTGCTTCTGATTCCTGCTGGAGTGAAATCTTACATAAAATAAACGTTACATGATTTATGATTTATGATTTATTTAAAATCTTCTGAAATCTTTGTGAATTCATTAAAACCTTTTTACGTTCTTATAATCTTTGTGAAATTTTTTAAAATCTTTTAAAAGCTTTATAAAATCTTTATGAAATTTTGAAAATATTTGTGAAATGTTTCTGTAATCTTTGTTCGTGAAATATTTTCCGTTAGTTTGAAATTAACGACATGTTTTAAAATCTTCTCAAATTTTTTAAAACCTCTTGAAATCGTTTAAAATCTTAAAAATTTTCTGAAATTTTTTAAAATCTTTATAAAATCTTTATTAAATCTTAGAAATATTCGTAAAATCTTTCTCTAATCTTTGTTTGTAAAATTTTTTCTTTCCGTTTGAAATCCTTGAAATCTTTTAAAATCTTCTCAAATTTCTTAAAACCTCTTGAAATCGTTCAAAATGCTCAAAATTGTTTGAAATTATCGAAATGTGGTCTCCTGTACGCTTGATAGGATCTATGAAATTTCTAAAATCTTTGGAGATCCATATAAAATCTTTAAAATATCGTTTGAAATCTTTGAAATTTTTAAGAATTTTTTTCATCTGGTGTACTGTACCCATGTTAAAATCTTTGAAATTCTTGTATTTTTTTAATCTTCATCAAGTTTTTATGAAACATTTTAAATATTTTGAAAATTTTTATAAAATCTTTTGTATTAATTTTAAATCATAAACATATTTGAAATCTTTGTGAAAACGTTTAAAATTTAAAAGAAAAATTAAAATCGTTTTGAATCTTTCAATTGTTTTGAAATCTACAAAACCTAGTTTACTGTAACCTTTTTAAAATCTTTAAACTTAAAAAAAAATTTCAAATCCTTATAAGGTCTTTGAAAGATTTGTGAAATCTTCCTAAAATGTTTTGCATTTTTTTTGTGCACTGTACACTTTTAAAAATCTTTGAAATTTCTATATTCTTCTGAAATCTTTCTGAAATTTTTATAAAATATTTGAAATCTTCGTTAAATATTTCCGAAATTATTTGTAATTATTTAAAATCTTAAAAATATTTGAAATGTTTGTGAAATCTCTCAAAATGCTTTAAGAAATTTAAAAATCGTTTTAAACTTATAAGATATTTTTAAATTATCAAAATCTGGTATACTATATCTCATAAATTATTCAAATTTAAAAAATCTTTCTTAAGTCTTTTGCATTCGTTTGAATTCATTCAAATATTCAAAATCTTAGTGAAATCTTTTTTAATCCCCTAAAAGTTTTTAAATCTTTTTAAATCTTTGAAATTCTTGTATTCTTTCATATCTTTATGAAATTTTTATGAAATATTCGTAAAATATTTCTAAATTCTTTTGCATTTATTTGTGATCGTAAAAATATTTGAAATCTTAGTGAAATATTTTAGATTCTCCTAAAAAAATTTAAAATAGTTTTAGATCATTGAAATTTGGTGTATTCTTTTTAAAATCTTTAAAATTCTTGTATTCTGTAAAATATTGATCAAATTTTTATGAAATATTTGAAATGTTTGTGAAATCTTTCTAAAATCTTTTTTATTAATTTAAAATCATAAAAATATTTTAAATCTTTGTAAAAACTTTGGAAATTTTTTTAACAAATTTGAAGTCGTTTGAATTCTCTGAAATGTTTGTGACATCTTTCTAAAGTCTTTTGCATTCTTTTACAATTATTGAAATATTTAAAATCTTGGTGAAATCTTTAATAATCTTCTCAAAAATTTCGAAATCGTTTAAAATCTTGAAAATTTGGTGTAATACATCCTTGTTAAGATCTTTAAGATTCTTGTATATTTTTGAAATATTCAGGAAATTTTCATGAAATGTTTTAAAGTCCTGTAAAATATTTGTGAAATCTTTTGTATTAATTTGAAATCGTAAAAATCTTTAGGATCTTTGAGAAATATTTCGATGTCATTAAAAAATGTGAAATCGTTCTTATTCTTTAAAAATTTGTCGTACCTTTGTTTAAATCATTAAAATTTTTGTATTCCGTGAAACTTTGATAAAATTTTTATTAAATATTTGAAATATTCGTGAAATCTTCCTGAAATTTTTTTCAATTATTTGGAATTATACAAATATTTGAAATCTTTGTGAAACTTGAAATTTTCTAAAAAATTTCGAAATGGTTTGATATCTATAAAATGCTTCGAAATCGTTAAAACCTGGTTTGCTATAAGTTTTTTAAGATCTTGAAAAATCTTTAAATCTTGTGAAATCCTTATGCATTTTTTAAAATATTTGTAAAATCTAGCTAGTCTTTTGCCTTTGTTCGAAATCATTGAAATATTTAAAATCTTAGTGAAATCTTCAGCAATCTTCTAAAAAATTTTGAATTCTTTAAAATCTTTCAAATGTTTAGAAATTTTTGAAATTTTTTGTTCTGTATCCTGGTTAAAATCTTTGAAATTCATGTATTATTTTGAAATCATAATGAAATTTTTATGAAATCTTTAAAATCTTTGTCCAATATTTCTGAAATCTTTTGTATTCATATGAAATCATCAAAATGTTTGAATCTTTGTGAAATTCTTCGAAATCTCCTGAAAAAATTTGAAATCGTTCCAAATTTCCGAGATTTGGTATAACCTTGTTAAAATCTTAAAAGCTCTTTTATTTTTTTAAATCTTCACAAAATTGTTTTGAAATATTTGTAAAATCTTTCTAACATCTTTTGTATTGATTTGATACCATAAAAATATTGAAAATCGTTGTGAAAAATTTTGAAATTTTCTTAAAGATTTAAAAATCATTAAAACCTATTTTACTATAAGTTTTTGAAAATCTTCTCGAAAATTAAAAATTCTTTGTGAAATTGTTGTGAAATCTTTGAAAGTCGTGCAACTTTTTTAGAAAGTTAAAAATTATTTTACATATTTGAAAATCTTGAAAATATTTTCAAATATTTTGTAATCTTTAAAAATATTTAGTAACTTTTTAAAATCTGGTGTACACTCAAAAGTCTCGTGTTCAACTCTTTGAAAAATCCGTTGTATGGCCATGGCTCATTCTAATTAGCTGAGAGGAAATTAAACACTTAAAGAATTATTTGTAATAGTGATGTCTGTTCATTTTAATCTATAAACTAATTGGTACAGTCTACAAAATGTGCTTTGAAATCTTTTTCTTTATTCTGGTTACTTTCCCTCTTTCTTTCTCTCTCTGCAATCTTATTAAATCTCATACAATCCCATGCTATTCTTCATAACCTCATGCAATCCTTTACAAAACCTTGTAATCCCCCCTTCACGAAAAAATATTATAGGAAATTCAATATAGTTCTATAATGATTTTTCTATAATTAGTTTCAGATATTTTTTTGTCGATGCTTGGCAAATCTTTATTGAAAATCATTATAAAAAAATCAGTATAGAAATTAAAAATGTTAAATTATTGAAAGAGTTAATGGAAACTTTAGAGGAATTGCTACTGATTTTTAGGTTTTTTAAAGGATTTTTAAAGGACTTTACATTAAAAAATATTTTAACGGATTTCAAGGAATTTTAAAACATTTCGAGGGAGTTCAGAGGATATAAAGATTATTAAACATTTCCGGAGACCTTTAGGGATTATAAAGCTTTGAAGAGATTAAATAAATTTTAAGGTATTTCAGAAAATTTTATAGAATTTCTAAACATTTTAAAATGCACTCATCTCGCGTAATAAGGCTGGTCTCGGGAGTAGACGGCTATAAAGCAAAGGCTATTGAAGTCTAGTTTGAACCGGATTGTAAGCAACGAGCGAGCTCTCTAATGACAACTCTCAGGACCGTATATACACGGTCCTGAGAGTACGACAGTACGGGCAGTGCGACACTGACTGTTCGAGCGATGGCCT
>JAUELO010000007.1:248581-262718 GCA_032357855.1 Amphibolips quercusostensackenii | reverse complement strand
AAAAAAAAAAAATAAATAATATTGGGAGGTTCCGCAAGCCCAATGAAGTTTATTAAATATTTCCCTTAGAAACAAAAAGACGTTTTTGTGAATTTTGTTCAGAATATTTATATATTAAGCGAATCAAGTAGAAACTTAACATTTGTCTTCACAATCAACCATAGAATATAAATTAAAAATTACTTTTTAATCATCACCCACATTATTTTTTTCTAAACAATGATTTTTTTGCGGCTTTTTTAATACGAATTGTTTCCCAATAAAAATATTCTACTTTCTACCCATAATTAAATGTTGAAACAATTTAGTATTGTTTTTAACAATTTTCTTCGAAAATAGATTTAGAAAGTTCCAGTTTTTTTTAGAAATTTTCAACTTATTTTCAAAATTTCCAGTAAGATCAACGCAATAATCAATTAGATTTACCAAAAATAATTTTTTAAACATATTTTTATTGCTTATATCTATCTTTCTTATTGATGCTAGATAGTAATTGTTTCTTCTAAAATTTTTATTATTTTACCTACTTTTTTTCTTGGTAAAATAATAAATAATGCAAGTTCACAACATAGTTGTTTGGACAAGTTATTATTGTTTATAAATATCTTCTCTTATATGAGTTCTGAAAAGTTGCGGTTTTTTCTAGGCGCTTAAAAAAAACAATAATTCTGAAAGAATAAATAAAAATATTCCTATTTTTAATAATTTACTTTCTTAAATTTTGTGAGAAATTCAATTTGTATTCTCGCACCCTTTACTAAATAGAAATCAGTTGTGATATTTCAAATACAAAGTTATTGGCTAATCTCATAAATTTAAGTGAAAAGACCAAATATGGTAGTAGTAGATTTTTTCCGTTCAGTCTCCTATCAGGAATGATGCGCTGGCGTAATTTTCGATCATGAGCAAATTTGGTATGTAATTATAATCTGTGTAACGAATTTGATAGTTTCGCGTTTCACAATATTTATTATGTGTCAGAGGTTTGAACGATATTTAGAACATCGTAATTATTAAGCAATGAAAAGGTTTCATTATGAGATTTTTGTTTGAACTATTTATGTGTCAATGTGTGTCGTAATCTGGAGTAAAAATGTTTTATTAAACTTAAATGATATTGTGATGACTCATGATGTGAACTTGACTTTCTGAATTTTAAGTACAATTCTCAATTACTGATTTCTATATTAATTAGTAAACATTATTTTATTAGTATTTTATTTCTTAACTCCTCTATTCTTGCCATATCGTGAAATAAATTTCTTTCTTTTTTTGAAATTTTAAATTTCAGAAAAAATATATCAACAAAAACGAAGTGTTTTGTTGTCCCGGAATTTGGGATGACTAGTCCAATATTTTCCATAAGCTTGGCTAGTCGTCCCGAAAATTCGGGACGACTAGACACAGCCTAACAAAAGATAAAGAGATTGTTCAAAATATGACTTTTATTTTTTAGTTATTATTTGCCCATTAATGAAAAGGCAAAGCAAAGTTAAACATTAAAAAAACACAACTAGAAAATAGAGTGATTTTTTCACGAAAAAAGGGGAAAAAGAGAAAAAAAATTAACATTAAATTTTATATGTTGGTAAGAGGAAAAAAAATTTTTGGGTTCACAATTTGGGAAAATATAAACATCTTGAACTTTTAAAGTAACTCATATGCATTCAAAAATGACTTTTTCAGGTTTTACAGGGCAAGAAATGAAGTTCTTCAAGGTCTTTTCTTTATACATCAAATAATGAAATAATCGTTTGTCATACATTTAAAAGATGAGCCGTTTTATTTTTAATTAGCCAAAAATTAATGAAGAAAGGCGAATCATAAATGAAAAAATTTTTATTTGTTGCGAACATAAGTCGCCTTCATGAAATGTTTTGAAATTTTTTAAAGCTTTTGTAAAATTTTTTAAATCCTTAAAATCTTGGTGTAATTTTTGTAAATATTTTCAAATCCTGATAAAATTTAAAAAATATTTGTGAAATCTTTCTTTAATTTTTGTTTGCGAAATCTTTTGTGCTCGTTTAAAATCATTGAAATCTTTTGAAATCTTCTCAAATGTTTTTCAACTAAGAACGATTTTTCAGTAAAAAATGCAAACAAATTTCAACAATATTACTAAATTTTCAAGATAAAGGCAACTTCTCTTGAAAAACAGTCAAATTTTCAACTCAAAAATATAAATTTTCAATTATTTTCGCTAAACAGTTTAATGAGCCGAAAAAAATTTTTTTTCCAAATCACTGCACTTATAAGTTGAGGCAAATTTTACAAAAAAAACAGTCGAATTTTTAATCCAAAGATATGAATTTCTAACATAAAAACTAATTTTTATACCGAATTCTTAAATTTTCTATTAAGGTAGACAAATTTTTAACCAAGAAATATTTTTCAACTCAAAAAGACGAATTTTGTACAAAACAGTTAAATTTTCACAAAAAATTTTAATTTTCAACTAAAAAAAAATAATTTTTGAACACAGTAATCTGATTTTCAACCAAATAGTTTAATTAAAAAACAATTAAGTTTCCAGACAAATAGTTGAACTTTCAAACTCAAATTCTAATTATCTACAAAAACAGCAGAATTTGCAACGCAAATATATAAATTTTCTTTTGCAAATCCTTATGAAATATTTGAAATATTTGTAATTTTTTTCCTGTCGTTTGAAATCATTAAAATCTTTTAAAATCTTTCAAATTTAATTGAAACCTTGTGAAATCATTTAAAATCATTAAAATGTTTTAAAATCTTTGAAATTATCGAAATCTTTTGAAACACTTGTTGATTCTTCGAAATATTTGTAAAAAATTTTTAAAGTATTTTGTGTTCGTTCAAAATCACAGGAATGTTTAAAATCTTTGAAATCTGTTGTACTAGACTCTTTTTGAACTCTTTTACGTCCTTGCAAGCTTTGAAATCTATGAAAACTTTGTGAAATTGTTTAAAATCTTTTGAAATCATTGAAATATTTTTGAAATCCATGTTTAATCATTGTTCGTGAAATCTTTTCTGTTTGTTAAAAATTTAAAAAAATATTTTTATATTTGATAAAACTTTTTGAAATCATTCAAAATTTTTTAAATGTTTTGAAATCTTTATGAATTTTTTGAAACATCTGTAAAATTTTTCTTAAATTTTTGTTAAAAAAATCTTTTGTGTTCATTGCAAATTATTGAAATGTTTTGAAATCTTCTTGCATGTTTTGCAACTAAGATTGATTTTTTAGTAGAAAAAGCAAACAAATTTCAACCATATTACTAAATTTGCAAGATAAAGGCAAATTCTTTAGAAAAACAGTAAAATTTTTAACCCAAAAATATAAATTTTTAATTATTTTTACTAAACAGCTCAATCAGACAAGAAAAAAAATAAATTTTACCCAAATCACTAAATTTTTAAGCCAAGACAAATTTTATTTTTAAAAAACAGTCGAATTTTCAATTCAGAGATTTAAATTTAAAAAAAAAACTAATTTTCATACAAAATTTGTTAAATTTTCTATTAAAGTAGACGAATTTTTAACAAAGAAATATTTTTTAATTCAAAAAGATGAATTTCCTACAAAACAGTTAAATTTTCTCAGAAAATTTTAATTTTCAGCCGAAAAAAGTTATTTAAAAAAAATTTGATGTAATTTTCAACCAAATAGTTTGATTTTCAAAAAAATAATAAAGTTTTGAGGCGAATAGTTAAATTTTCAAACTAAAATTCTAATCATCTAGAAAAACAGTGTAATTTTCAACCCAAATATACAAATTTTTTTTTGTCAATCTTTGTGAAATATTTAAAATATTTGTGAAATCTGTTTCATTCATTTAAAATCATCAAAATCTTTTAAAATCTTTTGAATTTAATCGCGACCTCTAGAAATCATTTGAAATAATTCAAATTTTTTAAAACCTTTGAAATTCTTGAAATCTTGTGAAACTCTTGTGGATTCTTTGAAATATTGGTGAAATTTTTATGAGGTATTTTGTATTCGTTTGATTTGAAATTACAAATATTTAAAATGATTTAAAATTTTTGAAATCTGCTGTACTGAACTCTTGTTGAAATCTTTTAAATATTTTTGAAATCCGTCTTTAATCCTTGTTCGGTAGATCTTTTTTGTTTGTTAAAAATTTTGTCAAATCTTTTTACATTTGTTGAAACTTTTTGAAATCATTCTAAATATTTTAAATGTTATGAAATCTTTATAAATTCTTTGAAATATTTGTAAATTTTTTTTTTAATTTTTGTTCGAGAAATCTTTTGTGTTCGTTTCAAATCATTAAAATCTTTTGAAATCTTCTTAAATGTTTTTCAACTGAGAACGATTTTTTCGTAGAAAAAGCAAACAAATTTAAACAATATTACTAAATTTTTAGGATAAAGGCAAATTCTCTTGAAAAACAGTCGAATTTTTAACCCAAAAATATAATTCTCAATTATTTTGACTAAAGAGTTTAATTAGCCGAAAAAAAAAATTTATCCGAATCACTGCATTTTTAAGCGAAGGCAAATTTTATAAAAAAACATATGAATTTCTAATCCAAAGATATGAATTTTGAACAAAAAAAAATAATTTTTATACTAAATTTTCAAATTTTGTATAAAAGTAGACGAATTTTCAACTAGGAAATATTTTTTAACCCAAAAAGACAAATTGTCTACAAAACATTAGAATTTTCACCAAAAATTTTAATTTTCAACTAAGAAGAATAATTTTTGAACAAGATAATTAAATTTTCAATCAAGTACTTTAATTTTCAAAAAAGTATTTATGATTCCAGGCAAATGGTTTAATTTTCAAACTTAAATTCTAATTATCAAGAAAAAACCGTGTAATTTTCAACCCAAATATATAAATTTTCTTTTGTATATCTTTATAAAATATTAAAAATATTTGTGAAATATTTTTATTTGTTTGGAATTATTAAAATTTTTCAAAATCTTATAAATTAGAACACATTCTTTAGAAATCATTCGAAATCATTGAAATGTTTTGAAATCTTTGACATTCTTAAAATTTTTAAAAACTCTTGTGGGATCTTTGAAATATTTGTGAAATTTTTCTAAGGTCTCTTGTGTTCGTTTGAAATCACTGGAATATCTCAAATCTTTGTTAAATCTTTCGAAATCTTCTAAAAAAACTTAAGATATAAAATATTTGAACTGTTTGAAAATCTTCTAAATTTGTTGTACACGTTTTGAAATCTTTTACGTCCTTGCAAGCTTTAAAATCTATGAAAACTTTGTGAAATTTTTTTAAATCTTTTGAAATCTTTGAAATATTTTGAAAATCCATCTTTAATCTTTGTTCGGAAAATCTTTTCTGTTTGTTAAAAATGTTTTAAAATATTTTCATATTTGTTGAAGCTTTTTGAAATCATTTAATATATTTTTAATGTTTTAAAATCTTCATGAATTCTTTGAAATATTTGTGAAATCTTTCTTTCAATTTTTGTTCGAAAAACCTTTCCTGTTCGTTTAAAATCATTAAAATCTTTTGAAATTTTCTCAAATTTTTTTCAACTAAGAAAGATTTTTCAGTAGAAAAAGCAAACAAATTTCAACAATATTACTAAATTTCCAAGATAAAGGCAAATTCTCTTGAAAAAAAGTCGAATTTTCACCCGAAAAATATAAATTTTCAATTATTTTGACTAAACAGTTTAGTTAGCTGAAAAAAAAAATTTATCCGAATCACTGAATTTTTAAGCAAAGGCAAATTTTATAAAAAAACATATAAATTTTTAATTTAAAGATATGAATTTTGGACAAAAATTATTTTATACCAAATTCTCAAATTTTGTATCAAAGTAGACGAATTTTCAACCAAGAAATATTCATTAAACCAAAAAGACGTATTGCCTGCATAAAATTAGAATTTTTACCAAAAATTTTAATTTTCAGCCAAGAAGAATAATTTTTGAACAAGATGATTGAATTTTTCATCAAGTACTTTAATTTTCAAAAAAATATTTATGTTTTCAGCCAAATGGTTTAGTTTTCAAAGTAAAATTCTAATTATCAAGAAAAACAGTGTGATTTTCAACCCAAATATATAAATTTTATTTTGTATATCTTTATGAAATATTTAAAATATTTGTGAAATCTTTTTTATTTGTTTGGAATTATTAAAATCTTTCTAAATCTTATAAATTAGATCGCATCCTTTAGAAATCATTTAAAGTCATTGAAATGTTTGGAAATCTTTGACATTCTTGAAATTTTTTTATACTCTTGTGGGTTCTTTGAAATATTTGTGAAATTTTTCTAAGGTCTTTTGTATTCGTTTGAAATCACTGAAATATTTGAATTCTTTGTTAAATCTTTAAAAATCTAAAAAAAAATTTGATATATAAAATATTCAAAATGTTTAAAAATTTATTAAAGCTGTCTACTTAACTCTTGTTGAAATCTTTTACGTCCTTGAAAGCTTTGAAATCTATAAAAACTTCGTGAAAAATTTTAAAATTTTTTGAAATCTCTGAAATATTTTTATAATCTATCTTCAATGTTTGTTCGGAATATCTTTTTTGTTTGTTCAATATTTTGTAAAATCTTTTTATATTAGTTAAAGCTTTTTGAAATCATTTAAAATATTTGAAGTGTTTTGAAATCTTTATGAATTCTTCAAAATATTTGTTAAATCTTTTTTTAACTTTTGTTCAAGAAATCTTTTGTGTTCTTTTAAAATTATTAGAATCTTTTTAAATCTTCTTAAATGTTTTTTAACTAAGAACGATATATTTCAGTAAAAAAGCAAACAAATTTCAATAATATTACTAAATTTTCAAGATAAAGGCAAATTCTCTTTTAATCAGCCAAGAAAAAAAATTAATTTTATTCAAATCACTGAATTTTTAAGCAAAGGCAAATTTTATGAAAAAAAAAACATATGAATGAAAATCCAAAGATATGAATGTTGAACAAAAAACTAATTCTTATACCGAATTCTCAAATTTTGTATCAAAGTAGACAAATTTTCAACTGACAAATATTTTCAACACAAAAAGTTGAATTTTCTACAAAACAGTAGAATTTTTACCAGAAAATTTTGATTTTTAACCAAGAAGAATGATTTTGAACACGAGAATTAAATTTTCAGCCAAGTAGTTAAATTTAAAAAAAAATAATTATGTTTTCAGCCAAATAGTTTAATTTTCAAACTAAAATTCTAATTATCAAGAAAAACAGTGTAACTTTCAGCCCAACTTTGAAAATCTTATAAAATTATTGAAATGTTTTGAAATCTTTGACATTCTTAAAATTTTTTGAAACTTTTGTGGATTCTTTGAAATATTTGTAAAATTTTTCTTAGGTTTTTTTTATTCGTTTAAAATCACTATAATATTTGAAATCTTTGTTAAATCTTTCGAAATCTTCTAAAAAAATTTGATATATAAAATATTTAAACTGTTTTAAAATCTTTTACATTTGTTGTACTGAACTCTTTTTAAAATCTTTTGAAATCTTTAAAATAATTTTGAAATCCTTATGAATTCTTTGGAATATTTGTGAAATCTTTTTTTCAATTTTTGTTCGAGAAATCTATTGTCTTTGTTTGAAATCATTAAAATTTTTTTAAATCTTTTTTAATGTTTTTCAACTAAGAACGATTTTTCAGTAAAAAAAGCAAACAAATTTTGACAATATTACTAAATTTCCAAGATAAAGGCAAATTCTTTTCAAAAACAGTCAAATTTTCAACCCAAAAATATAAATGTTCAATTATTTCACTAAACAGTTTAATTAGCCAAGAAAAATTTTTTTATTTAAATCGCTGAATTTTTAAGCGAAGGCAAATTTAATGGAAAAACATAAATTTCCAATCTAAAGATTTAAATTTTGAACACAAAAACTAATATTTATACAAAATTGTTGAATTTTTTATCAAAGAAGACGAATTTTTAACTAAGAAAGATTTTTCAACCCAAAAAGACGAATTTCCTACAAACAGTAGAATTTTCACCAAAATTTTTTATTTTAAACCAAGAAGAATGATATTTGAACAAGGTAATTAAATTTTTAACCAAGTAGATTGATTTTCAAGCAAATAATTAAGTTTTCAGTCGGAAAGTTGAATTTGCAAACTAAAATTATAATTATCTACAAAAACAATAGAATTTTCAAAGCAAATATATGAATTTTCTTTTGCAAATCTTTATGAAATATTTGAAATACTTGTAAGATCTTTCTTATTTGTTTGAAATCACTAAAATCTTTTAAAATCTTCTAAATTTGATTGCAACCTTTGGAAATCAGTTAAGATCATTGAAATGTTTTAAAATCTTTGAAATTTTTGAAATGTCTTGAAACCCTTATGAATTCTTCAAAATATTTGTGAAATTTTTCTAAGGTCTTTTGTATTCGTTTGAAATCACTGAAATATTTAAAATCTTTGTTAAATCTTTATAAATCTTTTGAAAAAGTTGATATTAGAAATATTCAAAATGTTTTGAAAGTTTTTTAATCTGTTGTACTTAATTCTTGTTGAAATCTTTTACGTCTTCAAAGGCTTTTAAATAAATAAAAACTTTGTGAAATTTTTCGAAATCTTTTAAAATCTTTGAAATATTTTTAAAATCCAGCTTTAATCTTTGTTTGGAAAATCTTTCCTGTTTTTGTAAAATTTTGTAAAATCTTTTCATATTTGTTGAAACTTTTTGAAATCATTAAAAATATTTTTAATATTTTAAAATCTTTATGAATTCTTTAAAATATTTGTGAAATCGTTTTTATATTTTTGTTCGAGAAATCTTTTGTGTTCCTTTGAAATTATTGAAATCTTTTGAAATCTTTTGAAATCTTTTTGCATGTTTTGAAACTAAGAATAATTTTCAGCAGAAAAAGCAAACAAATTTAAATTATATAACTAAATTTGCAAGATAAAGGCAAATTCTCTAGAAAAACAGTAAAATTTTTTACTCAAAAACATAAATTTTTAATTATTTTCACTAAACGGTTTAATCAGCCAAGAAAAAAAATAAATTTTACCCAAATCACTGAATTTTTAAGCTAAGGCGAATTTTATCAAAAAAGCAGTCGAATTTCAAATCCAAAGATTTAAATTTTGAAAATAAAAACTAATTTGCATACAAAATTGTTAAATTTTCTTTCAAAGTAGACGAATTTTTAACTAAGAAAGATTTTTCAACCCAAAAAGACGAATTTCCTAAAAAAAAAACAGTTGAATTTTCACGAAAATTTTTAATTTTCAACCAAAAAGAATGATTTTTGAACAAAGCAATTAAATTTTCAACAAAATAGTTCAATTTTCAAAAAAATAATGAAGTTTTCAGCCAAATATTTCAACTTTCAAACTAAAATTCTGATTATCTAGAGAAACAGGGAAATTTTCAACACAAATATATGAATTTTTGTTGTAAATTTTTATGAAATATTAGAAATATTTGTGAAATCCTTTATAATTTTTGTTTGTGAAATCCTTTGTGTTCGTTTGAAATCTTCTTAAATGTTTTTCAACCAAGAGCGATTTTTCAGTAGAAAAAGAAAACAAATTTCAACCAAATTACTCAATTTTCAAGATAAAATGAAAATTTTCTAGAAAAACAGTAGAATTTTCAACCCGAAAAAATGAATTTTCAAATATTTTCACTAAATAGTTTAATTTTTTACCAAAGTAGACGAATTTTCAACTTAAAAACATTCTTTAGCCAAAAAAGACAATAAATTTGAAACAAACCACTAAATTTTTAAGCCAAAGAAAATGATATAAAAAACGGTCAACTTTTCCATCCAAAAATATGAATTTTAAACACAAAAACTAATTTTTATACCAAATTGTTAAACTTTTTATTAAAGTAGACGGATTTTTAACTTAGAAAGATTTTTCAACCCAAAAAGACGAATTTCCTAAAAAAACAGATGCATTTTCACCAAAAATTATAATTTTCAACCCAAAAGAATGGTTTTTGAACAAAGTAATTAAATTTTCAACAAAATAGTTAATTTTTAGAGAAATAATTATCTAGAAAAACAGTTAAAATTTCAACCCAAATATATGAATTTTCTTTAGTAAATCTTTATCATAAATTTAAAATATTTGTGAAATCTTTTTTTAATTTTTGTGTGAGAAATCTTTTGTGTTCGTTAGAAATCATTTAAATCTTTTGAAATCTTCTTAAATATTTTTCATCTAAGAACGATTTTTTTGTAGAAGAAAAAAAAACAAATTTCAACCAAATTACTCAATTTTTAAGATATAATGAAAATTTTCAAGAAAAACGGTAGAATTTTCAACCCGAAAATATGAATTTTCAATTATTTTTACTAAATAGTTTAATTTTTTTTCAAAGTAGACGAATTTTCAACTAAGAAACATTCTTTAGCCAAGAATGAAAATAAATTTAAACCAAATCACTGAATTTTTAAGCTAAGGAAAATTTTATTTAAAAAACAGTCAAATTTCCAATCCAAAGATATTAATTTTAAACACAAAAACTAATTTTTATACCAAATTGTTGATTTTTTTTTTAAGTAGACGAATTTTTAACTAAGAAAGATTTTTCAACCCAAAAAGACGAATTTCCTACAAAACAGTTGAATTTTCACGAAAAATTTTAATTTTCAACCAAAGAGTGATTTTTTGAACAAATCGATTTAATTTTCAACAAAATAGTTAAATTATCAAAAAAATAATTAAGTTTTCAGCAAAATATTTCAACTTTCAAACTAAAATTCTAAATATCTAGACAAACAGGAAAATTTTCAACCCAAATATATGAATTTTTTTTGGACATTTTTATGAAATATTTAAAATATTTGTGAAATCTTTTTTCAATTTTTGTTTGCGAAATCTTTTGTGTTTGCTTGAAATCTTAAATGTTTTTCAACTAAGAGCGATTTTTCAGTAGATAAAGAAAACAAATTTCAACTGAATTACTCAATTTTTAAGATAAAATAAAAATTTTCTAGAAAAACAGAATTTTCAACCCGAAAATATGAATTTTAAATTATTTTCACTAAATAGTTTAATTTTTTTGCAAAGGAGACAAATTTTCAACTAAGAAACATTTTTTGGACAAGAAAGAAAATAAATCTGAACGAAATCACTGAATTTTTAAGCTAAAGGAAAATTTTATTTAGAAAACAATAAAATTTTCAATCCAAAGATATGAATTTTAAACACAAAAACAAATTTTTATACCAAATTTTTCAATTTTCTATCAAAGTAGACGGATTTTTAACTAAGGAAGATTTTTCAACCTAAAAAGACGAATTTCATAAAAAACAGTTGCATTTTCACAAAAAATTTTAATTTTCAACCAAGAAGAATTATTTTTGAACAAAGTAATTAAATTTTCAAAATAATAATAAAGTTTTCAGCCAAATAATTCAATTTTCAAACTAAAATCTTGATTATCTAGAAAAACAGTGCAATTTTCAACCCAAATATATGAATTTTCTTTTGTAAATTTTTAGGAAATATTTGCGAAATCTTTCTTTTATCTTTTTTTTTTGAAATATTTTTTGTTCGTTTAAAATTATTACAATTTTTTAAAATCTTCTAAATTTGGTTGAAACCTTTTAAAATCGTTTGAAATCATTGAAATGTTTTAGAATCTTTAAAATTCTTGTAATCTTTTGAAATACTTATGAATTCATTGAAATATTTGTGAAATTTTTCTGAAGTCTTTTGTATTCGTTTGGAATCACTGGAATATTTGAAATCTTTGTTAAATCTTTTGTAATTTTCTAAAAAAATTTGAAATATTTAAAATATTTGGAAATCTTTTAAATCTGTTGTACTGAACTCTTGTTGAAATCTTTAGTCTTTGTTCGTGAAATCTTTTCTGTTCGTTTATAAACTTTTAAAATCTTCTCAAATTTGTTGAAACTTTTTGAAATCATTCAACATATTTGAAATTTTTTGAAATCTTTATGAATTTTTTTAAATATTTGTAAAATCTTTCAGAAATCTTTTGTATTCGTTTGAAATCATTGGAATATTCAAAATATTTGTGAAGTCTTTCTGAAATCTTTTACATTCGTTTGGTATTACTGGAATATTTAAAATCTTTGTGATATCTTATAAAATACTCTACAAAACTAAAAATTGTTTTAAATCTTTTAAATGTTTTGAAATCTAGTGTACTGTATGAACCCTTGTTAAAATCTTTTGAATTCTTGCATTCTTTTGAAATCTTTAGGAATTTTTTGTGAAATCTTTGAAACTTTTGTGAAATCTTTTCATATCTTCTAAAAAATTTTGAAATCGTTTAAAATCTTTGAAATTTTTTTAAATCTTAGAAATATGGTTTATTATATGCTTTTTAAAGTCTTTAAAATCCTTGACATCTTTTGAAAGTTTTAAAATCTTTGTGAAATGTTCGAAATCTGATGTACACGCCTTTTTCAAATATTTGAAATCCCTAAAATCTTTATGAAATTTTCAAAATCTTTGAGAAATTTTTGTGAAAACTTTTAAATCTTCTAAAATGTTTGAAAATCTTTTAAAATCCATTAAATCTTTAAAGTTTTAAAATTTTTGTGAAATTTTTGTGAAATCTTTAGAAACATTTTGTAACCTTTTGAAATCTGGTGTACACTTAAAAATCGTGTGTTCAACCCCTTTGAAAAATCTGTTGTATGTCCATAACTCATTCTAATTCTGAAACTGAATTAACATTGAAATTTTCAGCTAATAATTTTTATAATCTGTAAGCTGAACACAACAAAAAAATTTAGATTTAATTTCTGAAATATTCTATATTAGCGGAGAAGTTGAAAATTTATAGAATTATTCACAATTTTTAAGTCCCTTCTTTAAAATCCATAAAATAAATCGTACAGTCTACAAAAAGTGCCTCTAAATCTTTTTTTTTGGTTGTGTCATAAACAAAACATAAATTATATCTTGATAAATAAAAAACTTTTCAGTAGCATGATTTTTTCTAAATGAGATGTTTCTTTCATAATAGTCTAAAAAAATTCAAGGAGATTTCCAGGTTTTCAAGGTTTAAAAAAAAAAGTTCAAGAATCTTAGCAAATTACGTTAAAGTTTTTTTGTCCCACAATGTTAGGAAGCAGAAATATCCTTTTAAAACATGAATTACACATGCAGAAAAAATACATTTAACATTTTTTGGTCCTCGCCATAGACGAATACATTTATGTGTATCAGCTAAACTAAATTTTTAATAAAAAAAGCAGAAAAAGGAGAATTTCTAAAAAAAAAAAGAAGAAACTCAGAAAAAAAGGAAACTTTGCACCCTGCTGATGTAAAAAATAATATTTAAATAATGTTACCCCACATAAAAAAATATAACTCACAGCGATTTCTGTAATACTGAAGGCGGGTTGATCCACGACATCCTGAGTGTCCATGGAGAGGCTGTCGTCCACGCAATCCCCGGCAAATTGCTGCAGTTCCACGGAATTGTGTCTCACCAAATTAACAGGAGTCATCTGTACGGGGACATGAAATTATTGCCTCTCCTTGCCCGAATCATCGGGAATGATTTTCAATCACCTGAGCGTACATACTTTAATATGAACTTTTTTGTTTTGCAGCCGATTTTTCCAGAGCTTAATGGGATTGTTAAATATCTTGAACTGAATCACTGTCTCCTCAGTCAGCCAACCCCTTTCGACTTTGTGGTATCCATTGTGGTACCCAAAGAGGTCTGGATCTGGCAAGGCGTTTTCTACCAAGTTGCTAGGTGCTGTGATTAGTTGAAAGGATATAGTAATAAGTCAAAGAAAACGTAATTAAAATGTATTTTTTTTATTATTTGCATTGACGAAATCTTTCGATTTAATAATGACAAGTAATGCTTACTGTCTTTCCTGATAAGCCGCGGATTCATATGTGTCTCCCACCTTCGAACGATGAGTGTTCTAGCCAACTGTTTCGCGGCATTGTTTTGACAAACCACGGCTACGAAATAACGAAATTCCACGTTCGTGTCTGGAGGTAATGCTATTTTTTGTGAAAATACTCGTTCTCTGAAATGTTTACATTTTTTTATTGAAGAAATTCGACAAATTGGAATATCAGAGTTGCTAAAGAAGTCTGCCCATCACTTTTCCAGGTTTTCCAGATTATGGGATTGCAAAATATTGCATGAGATAGCAAAAGATTCCATGGGTTATAGGAATTCAATTATAAAAAATCATGATATAG
>JAUELO010000007.1:186733-210017 GCA_032357855.1 Amphibolips quercusostensackenii | reverse complement strand
TATTTTATGATCTGAAATTGCTTTCTTCTGGATAAAACACGAGTGTCCCGCTTTACCCCACATGCCCGATTAAGCGCCGCTTGACTGTCGATGATATTGTGGATATTTAAAAACAATTACTTCCAACTTTTAATTTTAACTTTTAACAAAAAAAAAGAAGTTAAAAAAAAGATGAAAAGTTTACTGTATAAAATGGGGCCAAGCGGGACAGTGTAGGGTACAGTGGAACACCAGAAATTTATTATTTGATAAAAGCATATTGCTTTCTACTGGACAAAACACAGGTGTCCCGCTCTACCCCACATGTCCTACTAAGCCTCTCTGTACAGTCGATGATATTGTAAATATTAAGAAAAAACTTTTAACAAATTTTAAGTTTATCTTTTACCAAAAAAAAGAGAGTAAAAAAGAGATCAGGAGTATACTTTATAAAACGGGGCTAAGTGGAACAGTGTGGGGTAAAGTGGAACACCAGAAATTTTCTATTTTGTGAGTTGATTTTGCTTTCTTCTGGATAAAACACGAGTGTCCCGCTTTACCCCACATGTCTGATTAAGCCTCGCTTAACTGTCGATGATATTGTAAATATTTAAAAACAATAACTTTTAACGTTCAATTTTAACTTATGACAAAAAAAAAGAAAGTTGAAAAAGAGATTAAAAGTTTACTGTATAAAATGGGGCCAAGCGGGACAGTGTAGGGTAAAGCGGAACAACAGAAATTTTCCATTTGATGAAAGGATATTGCTTTTTACAGAACGAAACTTGGGTGTCCCGCTTCACCCCACATGTCCAACCAAAAATTTTTCACTTGATAAAAGGATATTGCTTTCTACTAGATAAAACACAAGTGTCTCGCTTTACCCCACTTGTCCGACTAAGCCTCTCTTTACTGCCGATAATATTTTAACTATTCCAAGACAATAACTTTAAACAAAATTTTTATTTTAACTTATGACAAAAAAAGGCAGTTAAAAAAGAGATAAAAATTTTACTGTATCAAATGGGGCCAAGCGGGACAGTGTGGGGTAAAGCAGAACACCAGAAATTCACCATTTAATGAAAAAATATTGCTTTCTACTGGATAAAACACGGGTGTCCCGCTTTACCCCACATGCCTAAATAAGCCTCTTTGCACAGTCGATGATATTGTAAATATTGAAAAACAATAATTTAAAAAAAATATAAATCTTTATTAATTTGTCAACAGAGTACACATCATTAAATAAATGAAATAAAAATAAAAAATTAAATAAATTAAGATCGCTTATATAAAATGTATTTTTCCAAGGACTACAGGCTATAAAATTTGTTTACACTTCACATGAATAATATGCAAATGTTCAATTTATCCTACATGGAAAGAAACATGAAGCATTTTTAGAGGAATTAGAAATAAATTATACTAATGAAAAGTGATAAAAAGTTATAGTGTAGACGTTCAGAAAGGAAAGGTAAAGTTAAAGAAAAAAGTAAAACAAAAATATTTTTACTTTTACAATAATTTCACATTAAGAGTCCTATAATGATTAAAGGTAATGATAAATTAGGGAATTTTCACATTCCATCATTTTCTGTCTCGTTTTAAAATTTTTAAATCGAATTCGCTTTTCAATAATTAAATTCTTTTTCAATTCGTTTAATCAAGATTCTTCTTATCAATTCTAATGCTATTTCTCTTTTCAACATTACTTATTTTCTCACTTTCTTTTCTAATCCTCTTTCCATAAGTATTTTTTTTGTCCAATTCCTTTTCGTCACCTAATATTTTAATCATCTTCCTAGTTATCTTTTCTCTCACTTCCTTCTTATATTTTTTTCCTATTCCCATTTCCAAGCGATATGTGAACAATTATATCCTTTTCTATCCTTTTCTAATATTTTCTACACTTTTTTCTATCCTTTTCTATCCTTTTCTGTAATTTTCTGTCCTTTTCTATCCTTTTCTATTGTTGTCTAATATATTAGATTCCTTTCTATTCTTAACAAAATCATGTTTTATAATTTTCTACTCTATTTTATTCCTTTTTTCTATTCTTATGTCCAAAAATGTTGCCAACAACTTGATCCTTTTTTATCTTATTATTCACTCCGTTTTATAATTTCTACTAATTCTTATTCCTCATAGCTTGTTAAATTTTCTATCACTTTCTACTTCGACATTTTTAATATTTGCCTTTTTCAAGCATCTTGTTGAAATCCTACATTTTTATATTATTTTATATACTTTTCTATCATTTCCTATGTTTTTCTATCATTTTCTATACTTTTGTATCATTATCTATACTTTCCTATTATTTTTCATATTTTTCTAGTATTTTCTATACTTTTCTATCACTTTTTGTACTTTTCTAGCATTTTATATACTTTTCCATCATTTTCTATACTTTTTTATTATTTTCTATACTTTCCTACCATTTTCTGTACTTTTCCACCATGTTCTATACTAATCCATCATCTTTATATACTTCTCTAACATTTTTAAATATTTTAATATCATTTTCTACAGTTTTATAGCATCTTCTACACTTTTCTATTCTTTTCTGTACTTTTTTAGCATTTTTCTATACTTTATACCATTTTATATACTTCTATATCATTTCAGTGCTTTTCTATTATTTTCTAGACTCTCCTATACTTTTCTTTAGCTATCGTTTTCTATCCTTTTCTATCTATTTCTAAAATATTCTATTCCTTTCTATGCTTGCTAATATCATGTTCTATAATTTTCTACTCCATTTTATTCCTTTTTTTATTCTTATGTACAAAAATGTTGCCAACAACTTGATCCTTTTTTATCCTTTTACCCACTTCGTTTTATAATTTCTAAATATTCTTATTCCTCATAGCTTGCTAAATTCTCTATCACTTTCTGCTTTGACATTTTTAATATTTCCATTTTTAACCATTTTATTAAATTCTATTTTTTTCTATAATTTTCTATACTTTTCCATTATTTTCTATACTTTTCTATCACTTTCTGTACTTTTCTATCATTTTCTACCATTTTCTATACTTATCTGTTATTATATACACTTTTTATCATTTTATACATTTGTCTATCATTTTCTATACTTTTCTATAATTTTAACATTTGTTAAATTATTTTATACACTTTTCTATTATTTTTTATACTATTCTATCATTTTTTAAATATTTCTCTATCATTTTTTATACTTGATTATCATTTTCTATACTTTTCTAACATTTTCCATATTTTTCCATTATTTTCTATACTTTTCCATCATTTTGTACATTTTTCTATCATTCATTATACGCATAAATCACTTTCCATACTTTTACACCATTTTATATACTTTCTTATCATTTTCTATACTTTTCTAATATTGTTTACATTTTTGTAGCATTTCCTTATACTTTTCTATCATTTTCATTATTTTTCTATCATTTTATTACTTTACTAGCATTTTCTATACTTTTTCATAATTTTCTATACTTTACCACCATTTTCTGTACTACAAAAACCATGTTCTATACTTACTTATCATTTTTCTGTTCTTTTATAACATTTTTTATATTTTTATGTCTGTATATGCGGTTTTCTATCATCTTTTATACTTTTCTATTATTTTCTGTACTTTTGTAGAATTTTCCTACCCTTTTTACCATTTTCTATACTTATATATCATTTCAATACCTTTCTATCATTTATAGACTTTTCTATGCTTTTCTTTCTTCAGATATACTTTTCTATTTTTTCTATCCTTTTCTAATATATTCCATTTCTTTATATACTTGCTAAAATCACGCTCTATAATTTTCTACTCCATTTAATTCCTTTTTCTATTTTTATGTCCAAAAATGTTGCCAATAACTTGATCCTTTTCTATCCTTTTATCCACTTCGCTTTATAATTTCTACCTATTCTTATTCCTCATAGCTTGTTAAATTTTTTATCACTTTCTGCTTTGACATTTTTAATATTTCCATTTTTCAACCATTTTGTTAAATTCTAAACTTTTCTATGATTTTCTATACTTTTCTATGATTTTCTAGATTTTTCGATAATTTTCTGTGCTTTTCCATTATTATTTATACTTTTCTATCACTTTCTGTAATTTACTATCATTTTCTACCATTTTCTATACTTTTATGTTATTGTATACACTTTTTTTATCTTTTTATACACTTTTCCATCATTTCCTATACTTTTCTCTAATTTTATACACTTTTATTATTATTTTATACACTTTTTTTATCATTTTCTATACTTTATTATCATTTTCTATACTTTTCTATAATTTTCTATACTTTAATATCATTTTCTATAATATGGTTTTTTATCATCTTCTATACTTTTCTATTATTTTCTATACTTTTGTAGAATTTTTTTTTATCTTTTTTAACATTTTTTATACTCATATATCTTTTCAATACTTTTCTATCATTTATAGACTTTTCTATTCTTTTCTAATATATTCCATTTCTTTTTATACTTGCTAAAATCACGTTATATAATTTTCTACTCCATTTTATTCCTTTTTCTATTCTTATGCACAAAATGTTGCCAACAACTCGATCCTTTTCTATCCTTTTGTCTACTCTGTTTTATAATTTTTTCTTATTCTTATTGACAATCGCTTTTTAAATTTTACATAACTTTCTATTTTGGCAATTTTTATATTTTTATTTTCAAAATCATTTTGTTAAATTCTGAACTTTTCTATAATTTTCTGTACATTTCTACCATTTTCTAGATTTTTACATCACTTTCTGTACTTTTCTATTATTTCCTACCATTTTCTATACTTTTCTATTATTTTACACACTTTTTATCATTTTTTATACTTTTCTATAATTTTATTCACTAATTTATCATGTTATACACTTTTTTATTAGTTTCTATACTATTCTATCATTTTATATATTTTTCTGGTATTTTCTATACTCTTATATCATTTTCTATACTTTCCTATCATTTTCTATACTTTCATATCATTTTCAATAATTTTCTATTATTTCTACATTTTTCTATCATTTTCTATACTATTTTATCATCTTCTATACTTTTCCATCATTTTCAATACTTTTCTAACATTGTCTACATTTTTTTAGCATTTTTTATTCTTTTATATCATTTTCTGTACTTTACTAGCATTTTCTATACTTTTTCATAATTTTCTATACTTTGCCACCATTTTCTGTACTTTTTCACCATGTTCTATACTTATCCATAATTTTTTTTATACTTTTCTGACATTTTTTATATTTTTATGCCATTTTCTATAGTTTTCTATAATCTTTTATACTTTTTAAAATTGTTTTCTGTACTTTTGTAGCATTTTTCTATCCTTTTCTTTCATTGTCTATACTTTTTCACCATTTTCTATATGATTCCACCATTTTCTATACTTCTACATTATTTTTTTACTTTTGTACCCCTTTCTGTACTTTTATATCATTTTCTATACTTTTCTATAGTTTTATACACTTTTTTTCATCATTTTATACACTTTTTTAATCATTTTCTATAATTTCCTATCATTTCTAGCCTTCCCTATACTTTTCCATCTTTGGCTATCCTTTTCTATCCTTTTCTACTATATTCTATTTCTTTCTGTCTTTGCCAAAATCATGTTCTATAATTTTCTACTCCGTTTTATTACTTAGTTACATTCTTATTTCCAAAAATGTTTCCAAAAATTCGATCCTTTTCCATCTTTTTGTCTGCTCCTTTATTGTCCTATTCCTATTTACAATCACGTTTTTAACAATTATATCTTTTTTCCATTATTTTCTTGTTCATTTTCTTATTTTTTTCTATTCCAGTTTCTAATTATTTTTAAAAAAATTCAATCCTTTTCTATCCTTTTTTATTTTTTTCTACCCCGGTTTACTATTTTTTTACATTG
Source organism: Amphibolips quercusostensackenii (assembly GCA_032357855.1). Lineage (NCBI taxonomy): Eukaryota > Metazoa > Arthropoda > Insecta > Hymenoptera > Cynipidae > Amphibolips > Amphibolips quercusostensackenii. The sequence continues at coordinate 204,145 of JAUELO010000007.1, read as the reverse complement.
TCATTTCCAATCATCTTGGCAACAAGTTTGATGTTTTATAACCTTTTTTATTTTTGTCTATCACTTTCTACTTCATCTTGTATTTTTTTTTCAATTAATATTTCCTTTTTAATTTCTTATGGCAAAAAACTTTTTGAGGCTAACAAAAAAAAAGAAGATTTTCATCCTTTTCAAGAGAAATTTATCAAAAACGATATTCTCTCATACTTTATTGAACAAAAATTATTAATGATAATTTACATAAGAACGGCAATGCATTTGCATATCCAGTATTCGCAAGCGTAGACCATAAGTAGTAATTTTCCGGACAGGTAGTGACTGTGAAATAACCTAATCACTTTGTGAGCCATTCTAAAATTTTCTACTGCGTTTTATTATTTTTTCCTGTACTCATTTCTATTCACTTTTGCAGCAATTCTATCCTTTTCTATTCTGCTCGATCTTTTTTTAAAAATTATTTTGTCAACAAATCTATCCTTTTCTACAATATTCTACAATTTTTTATCCTTTTCTACAATGTTCTATCATTTTCTATTTCTTTATATCCCTTTTAAAAACCACTTTCTATCAATTTTAAATCGGTTTAATTTTTTTTTCTATTTGCGTCTCTAATAATTTTTTCTAAACCCTTTCAAAACAATCCTATCCTTTTCAATTCCATTTAATAATTTTTACTCCATTCTATCATTTTTTTCCTATTCACACTAACAATAATTCTACAAAAATTCTAGCCTTTTGATTCTTTTTTATCCTTTTCTATCCCTTTTTATCATTTTCTATTCCGTTTTATCATATTTTCCTGTTCCGATTACAAACAATTTTGACAGTAGTCTATCCTTTTCTATACTTTTCCAACCTTTTCTAACAAAGTCTACTCTATTTTCAAACTTTCTAAACTCTTTCCCTGTTAATTTTTCAACAATTCTATCCTTTCCTATTATTTTCTACTGCGCTTAAGCGGCTTTTTCTATTCTTATCTTTGATAATTTTTTTAACAATTCTATCCTTTTCTGACTGTTGGACCTTTTTTTACTTTATTTGATCATTTTATCAGACTTTTTATTCTTTCCTAATCTTTCCATTTTTTTCTATAATTATCTATACTTTTCAAACCCGATTTATCATATTATTCTATTCTTATTTTCAATCATTTTGATAAAAATATATCCTTTTCTATCCTTTTCTATCCCTTTCTATTATTTTCAAATCCGTTTTATCATATTTTCTTATTCTCATTTCCTATCATTTTCTATCCTTTTTTATACCTTGATATAATTCTCTACTCCGTTTTAGCTTTCTCTCCTACTCTTATTTTTCATAATATTTCTAAGAATTCTATCCTTTTCTAACCTTTTTACTATTGTCTACTTAATTTTATCATTTTTCCTAAGCCCATTTCCAATAATTATGTCCTTATTTCTATCCTTTTCTCACCTGTTATACCATTGTATACTTGATTTTATGATTATTCCTAAAGACCTTTACAATCATTTTCTCAACAATTCTATCCTTTTCTATCTTTTTCCACTCTGATATTTTATTTTTTCCTTTTACACTTTCACAAAAAATGCTATCCTTTTCTATCATTTTATAGTTCGTTTTATATTTTTTTCGTGTTAATTTTCCAAGAATTTTTTCAATAATTCTGTACTTTCCATTCTTTTTTTTTTAGATTTGTCTACTCCATTTTATCATTTTTTCTTATTTATATTTCTATTCACTTTTTCAACAATTCTATCCTTTTTTACTCAGTTTTGTCTTTTATTTATTTTTCAATCATTTTTTAAACAATTCTATTATTTTCTACAATATTGGATCATTTTCCACTCCTATATATTCTGTTTGAAAATCATTTTCTATCCTTTTCTAATCCGTTTCATCATTTTTACATATTCTCGTTTTCAACTATTTTTTTGAAATAATTTTTACTTCTATATGCTTTTTTTTTACAATTGTCTACATCGTTTTATTTTTTTTCCTGTTTTTATTTCTAACCACTTTTTCAACAATTCTATCCTTTTCTATCTTTTTCTACTCCGGTTTGTCATTTTCTATCATTTTCAATGCTTTTCTACCCCTTTTTACCCTTGTATATTCTTTTCTATACTTTCCTATCATTTTCTACTCTATTTCACCTTTTTTCTCTGTTTATTTCCGATCATTTTACGAAAAATCTATCTTTTCTATCCTTTTTCTAACCTCCTCTACTACTGTTTACTCCATTTTATCATTTTTCTTAAGCCTATTTCTAGTCACTTTGCACATAATTTTCATAATTTTCTATCATTTTTAACTTTATACAGTCATTTTGTTCTATTTCAATCTTTAATCATTTAACTAACAATTTTATACTTTTCTATCACTTTCTTTAATTTTCTACTTCGTTTGAATATTTCCCCATTTTTATTTCCAATCTCTTCGCCAACAATTCTATCCTTTTCTACTATTTTCAACTCCCTTTCATAATTAATTTCTATTCCAATCTTCAATTATTTTTTCAGCAGTCCTATACTTTTCTATCCTTCATATAATTTCTCACTCCGTTTTAGCATTTCTTTTCATTCTCATTTCCAATCATTTTGCGAATAATTCTATCCTTTTCTAACCACTAGAAAATTTATACTCGATTTTATCATTTTTTTCTATTATCTCTTAAATTAATATTGAGGAAATACGAGCCTTGCTCCTCATTTCTATCCTTTTCTATTTTTTTACATCCTTTTTTATCCTTTTCCATCCTTTTCTATCATTTCCTATTGTTTTTTCTCCGTTTCATTATATTTTTCTATTCTAAATTCCTATCATTTTGTCAAAATTCTATCCTTTTCTATCATTTTCTGTCCTTCACTATCTTTTCCTACTATTTCCTACTCTATTTCATTATTTGCCCTGCACCCATTTCCAATCATTTTGACAACAATGCTATCGTTTTCTATTCCTTTATATAATTTTCTACTCCATTTTCACATTTTTTTACATTCTCATTTCTTCTCATTTTCCCAAGAATTTATTTTTTCTAACTATTGAACAATGTACATTTAAATTCATTATTTTGTTCTATTCTCACATTCATAATCATTTTGAAACATTCTAGCCTTTTTATTAATATATATTCTTTATATCCTTTCCTATCCTGTTCTATACTTTCCTGTCAACTTCTATACTTCAATATACATTTTATAAGCTTCCATAATTTCTATTATTTTCTATCATTTTCTATAATTTTCTATCCTTTTCTATCTTTTTCTATCCTTTTCTAGTATTTTCTAATATTTTATCGCATTTTATAGTCTTTTCTACCATTCTATGATATTTCCCTGGTTATTCCTATCTTTTTCCATCATTGTTATCACTTTTTCATCCTTTTCTGCGTATTTCCATCTTTTTCCATCATCTTTATCACTTCTCCATCCTTCTCTGCTTATTTTCATTCTTCTCCATAATCTCTATCCTTTTCTATCCTGTTCTATCCTATTCCATCCTCTTAGATCCTTTCCATCATTTTCGATCCGTTTATATCCTTTTCTATCCTTTTCTACTCCTTATATAATTTTTGGCCTATTCTCATTTCATAATAAATAAAAAGAATAAGAAATATAAATGAATAAAATAAAATTAATTATAAAGGAGAAAAGAGATAGTTTTGGAAATTACTTACGTAGTCGGGTGCTCAACTTCCCTGTTTTGGTACGGGTCATACGTGCCTTCCAATTCTTCAACATACTTTTTCTTGTCTTGAAGTTCCACAGTATATACCCCATCTTTTCCATTCCTTAAAAAATTAAAAAATAAAAAATAAAGAAAATTGAAAAAACTTTATATACAGGGTTTCCAACAAGTAACGAAACACCTAAACAATTTTCCAGGTAAAATATTTTTTCAAAAAATCAAGGTCATTCTTGGAGTAACTTTTAACGAGAAATCCAGTAATGACCTTGAATTTGACCTTGAGCTTGACCTTCAAGATTATTTTAAGGTCAAATTTGTTTTTTAAAATGGTTTCAAGGTCATCCTTGACCCATGACCTGAGTACATGTTTGGACGGAAAATTTCCCGCTCTTTCGACTGCTGTTGTCAAAAACAGGAGTTCCTATTGAAAAAAAAGTTGACCTTGGAATAACCTTGAAGGTTAAGCTCATGGTCAAATTAAAGCTCACTACTGGATTTCACGTTAAAAGTTACTCCAAGAATGACCTTGGATCTTTGAAAAAATATTTTACCTTAAAAATTATTAAGGTGTTTCGTTACTTTTTGGACACCCCGTATAATGCAAATAATTATCTGTTGCAAATAAAAAATTAAGATAGCAATTACCTGCTGGAACTACCTTTCGACGATAGATGCTTCTTCTGATCTATACAATCCTGTAACAACAAAAAAATTACAAATTTAATAAGGCCTAAGATGATAAAGTTTTTAGTCGTAAGGTGCAGAAAGTAAGTATCAAGCCGTAAGGCCCAAAGTAATAAGTATCAATTCGCGAGGCCAAAAATATTCAATTTCGAGCCGTGAAGCTTAAAATTATAATTTTCAATTAATAAGTCCCAAAATAATAATTCTCAAGTCACAAGGTCCAAAATAATAAGTTTCAATTTGAAAGGCCCAAAATAATTAGTTTTAAGCCTCAAAATTATGAGTACCAATATGTCAAGCACAAAATAATAAATATCGAGCCGTAAGTCCCAAAACCGCAAATCTCTTAGTTAGACCCAATACATTAGATCTAAAGTAGTAAGGCCCAAAATAATAAGTATCAAGTCAAAAGACTGAAAATAATAGGTGTCAAGCCGTAAGGCCCAAAATCTTGAGTATCTAACAGTCAGGCCCAAAACAATAATTCTACAGTCGTAATGCCTAAAATAATAAATATAAAGCCGTAAGCCACAAATTTTTCAAGTTTCATACCGTAAGGCCCAAAACAATAAATCCGAAGTAGTCAAGCCCAAAATAATAAGCATCAAGCCGTAAGCCACAAAATTTCAAGTCTCATACCGCAAGGCCCAAAATAATTAGTCTTAAGAAGTAAAGCCCAAAATGATAATTATCAAGTCAAAAGACTCAAAATAATAAGTGTCAAGCCGTAAGGCCCAAAATCTTTAGTATCTTACAGTCAGGCTCAAAACAATAAGTCTACAGTCGTGATGCCTAAAATAATAAGTATAAAGCCGTGAGCCACAATTTTTCAAGTCTCGCACCGTAAGGCCCAAAACCATAAATCTGAAGTAGTAAAGCCTAAAGTAATAAGTATCAAGTCGAAAGGCCCGAAATAATAAGCTTTATGCTACAAAGCCAAAAATGTCATACCGTAAGGCCCAAAACATTGAGTGTGAAATACTAAAGCCCAAAATAATAACTCTGAAGTAGTTAAGTCGAAAATAATAAGTATAAAGTTAAAAGGCCCAAAATAATAAGTGTCAAGCCATAAGGCCCAAAATTATAAGTGCCTTACCGTCAAGCCCAAAACAATAAGTCTACAGTCGTAAAGCCTAAAGTAATAAGTATAAAGCCGTAAGCCACAAACTTTCAAGACTCATACCGCAAGGCCCAAAATAATGAGCTTGAAGAAGTTAAGCCCAAAATAATAAATATCAAGTCGGAAGACGCAAGATAAGAGGTGTCAAGCCATGAGGCCCAAAATAACAATATTTTTTTAAAATAATGCTAAAAAGTTGCAGTTTTTTCTAAAATTTTCCACATTTGATTCACTTTTTAAATAAATTGGAGTAATAATTAATTTAAGTTAACAAATATATTTGTTTAAAGAATTTTTAAATTTTCAAAATAATATTCTGTTTGAATAATGATAAAAACTTGACGTTTTTTCTAAAAACTTTCAAATTTTTGTCCTTTTTACTTAAAATTTCCTTGTTATTAATGAAATTTAACATAAATAATTGTTTAAACAAATCATAATTGCTTATAACTATTTTTTCCTATAGTAATATTAAATAGTTCCGGCTTTTTCTCAAATTATTTACTTTTTGTCAATTTTTCACTCAGACTGTTTCAATAATTAATTCAAATCAACAAACATAATTGTTTAAACAATTTATTATTATTTTTAGTAATATTCTCAAATTTAACAAAAACAGACCATTTTTTAACTGAATAGTTTATTTTTCTACCAAACTGGTGGATTTTTAACTAGAAAATATAAATTTTAAACCAACATTGGTATATTTACATTTTCAGTTATAAAAAAGAGCTTTCAACAAAAAAAAAACGACTTTTATACAAGATATTTCCACGAATCTTCAATGAATCACATTAATTTTTATAAAAATTGTTAAATTTTAAAGCTAAAAGGGGGAATTAACAACATAACAATTGAAGTTCTAACTGAAAAATGTGATTTTCTAACAAAGAAGTTAATTTTCAACTCCAAAGTTAAAATTTTATAAAAATAGTTTAAGTTAACCTATTCTGACTTACGTTAATAATTTTGAAAATTCTAGCCTTTTTATTATTTTTCATCCTTTTCTATCCTTTTCTACCTCTTTTTATCCTTTTCTACCCCTTTCTATTCTCTCTACCAATTTCTATACTTTCCCACCCTTTTCCAGTTTTCTATCCTTTTCTATCATTTTCCACACTTTTTTACTGCCTTTTATATTTTTTTCCTATTCTCACTTGCGTTAATAATTTTGAAAATTCTATCCTTTTCTATCCTTTTCTATCCTTTTTTATCTATTTCTATCATTTTCTACTTTGTCCTATACCTTCTTAGCCCTTTAAATCCTCTTCTATCCATTATTACATTTTTTCAATGTTCCATGGTCTCACCTACGTTAATAATTTCGAGAAAAGCTACCCTTTTCTATCCTTTTCTTTATTTTTTTATCAGTTTCTATCCTTTTCTATCAGTTTTAATCAGTTTCTATCATTATCTATATAAGAATTTGTAATAAGATACAGGAATTTTTTAATAAATATTTAAATTTTCATTCAAAAAAATTAATTTTGAACTTAGAACGTAATGTATAGACTTTCAACAAAAAAATTAATTTTTAACAAAATAGTTGAATTGTCATAAAATTAATTGAAGTTTTTCTATACTCACTTACGTTAACAACTTTTAAAAATTATAGCCTGTTTATTATTTTCCATCCCTTTCTACCCCTTTTTATTCTCTATAGCAATTTCTATCCTTTTCCATCCCTTCACATCTTTCTATCCTTTTCTATCATTTTTCACCCTTTATTACTGTCTTTTATAATTTTTTCCTATTCTCACTTGCGTTAATAATATAAAAAATTCTACACTTTTCTATCCTTTTATACAATTGTCTATCCTTTTCTATTCTTTTCTATTTACTTCTATCATTTTTTACATTGTCCCATTCCTTCTTACCTCTTTCTATCCTCTTTTATTCATTATTACACTTCTATAATGTTCCATGCTCTCACTTATGTTAATAATTTAGAGAAAAGCTATCCTTTTCTATCCTTCCTATACTTTTCTAGCACTTTCTTTACTCTTCTGTCAGTTTATATCCTTTCCGATCAGTTTTAATCAGTTTCTGCTATTATCTATACTTTTCTATAGTTTTCTACCCTTTCACATAATTTTCTATCCTTTTCTATCCTTTTCTAGCCTTTTCTATCCTTTTCTATCCTCCATTTTAAATCAAATAGTTGAATTTCTTACTAAAAATCAACCATAAATATTAATTTTCTACCAAAATAGAAGAATTTGTAATAAGATACAGGAATTTTTAGCTAAATATTTAAATTTTCAGTTAAAAAAATTAATTTTAAACTTAAAATGTAATATATAGACTTGAAACAAAAAAGTTAATCTTTAACAAAATAGTTAAATTTCTAACCAAAAAGATGAATTTTCTTTAAAAAAAGAAGAATTTTTAATAAATTACTTAAATTCTCAGCTAAATAGTTGAATTTTCAAACAAAAAAATATACATTTTTTACCTAAAAAACCAATTTTGAACTAAAAATGGGATTGTAAAATTTTTATTTAAAAAATTAATCTATAATAAAAAAACAAATTTTCTACCAATATGTTGATTTTTTAAAACGAAAAGATAAATTTTCTTTAAAACAGTAAAATTTTTGATCACAAAAATGAATTTTTAAATAAAAAAAAACAAAACAATTTCAACAAAGTGCTTTAATTTTTTTCCAAAGAGATAACAATTCGACTAAATTATGAATCTTCAACCAAAATAATGAATTTTAACTAAAAAAAATAAATTATTATTTAAAAATACAAATTTTAAACTATGGATGGAGTACATGAACTTTCATTAAAAAAATTAATTTCCAGCCAAAAAAAACTAATTAAAAAGAAAATTTTAAAAACAATAGTTAAATTTTCCGTTTTAAAAAATTAATTTTGAACTAAGAATATAATATTTTAACTTTCAATAAAAAGAAAATTTGTAACAAAATTGTTACATTTTTAACCAAGAAGATTAATTTCCTACGAAAATAGATTTTTTTAAACAAAATTACATGCATTTTTAGCTAAATACATAAATTTTTAAACTAAAAAAGACCAATTTTTAAACTTAAAAGACCAGTTTTTAACTAGAAGTGGAATATTAAAATTTTTATTCAAAAAATTAATTTTAATAAAAAGAAATTAATTTTTATCTAAAAAATTAATTTTTGATAGAAAAAAATTAATTTTCAAGACGCAAAGATTTTAAACCAAGAAGAATAAGTTTAAAAAAATTGTTGAATGCCTAATAAAATGATTAAATTTTTAAAACGAAAATATGAATTTCCTGCAAAAAAGTTGAATTTTCATTCAAAAAGTTAATTTTTAACCAGACAGGTGCAATCTTAAACGAAATTTAACCAAAAAAAAATTTCAATTTAAAATTGAATTATTTTTTGTTAAAAATTTAACAATTTTGCTAAAATTTTATTATTTTAGATGAAAATTTCATTTTATTTTTTTTTTAATCTGTCTTTTCGACTTAAAAATCAAACAATTAGATTGAAATCCTTTTTTCCTTTAGTTCAAAAATTTGTCTTATTTTCTAGAAACGTCATCTTTTTTTTGCTAAAAAAAATTTCTGCTTAAAAATTAATTTTTTAAATAAATATTCACGTTTTTGAGTTAAAAATTTTACTGTTTTGTAGAAAATTTGTATTTTTGGTTTAAAAATTAAAATTATTTTGTTGCAAAGTCAACAATATTGTGAAAAGTAATTCTTTTTGGTCGAAAATTCAAATGTTCTACTGAAAATTTTACTTTTTGCTTTGAAAATTCAACAATTGGATTGAAATTTTTTTTTATTTTGTTTAAAAATTCGTATTATTTTATAAAAATGTCATATTTTTTTAATAAAAATATTCACCTGTCTAGTGTAAAGTTGAACAATTTAAAAAAAAAATAATTTTTTTAGTTGAAGATTTATCAATGTAGTTAAAAATTCATGCATGTTGTTGAAATTTTTTTTTTAGTTAAATTCAACTCTTTTTTATTTTAAATTATAATTTTTTTTTTAACCAAAAAAACATTTTTGAGAGAAAATTCATATTTTATGGTTAGAAATTTTACTTTTTGGTTGACAATTGAACTATTTTTTTTAAATTAATTTTTTTCGTTAAAGATTGATAATTAAAGAAAATTAAACTTCTTGATTAAAAAAAAAATCTTTTAGTTTGAATGTTAAAATCTTTTTTTTAAATTTATTTTTAAGGTTGAAGATTTTTTTGGCAGAAAATTAATCTTCTAGGTTGAGAATTCATATTTTTTTTTTTAAATTTACTTCTTGGTTTAAAAGTAATCTACTTTAAAAAAATCCAATGTTCTTGTTGAATATTCATCATTTTAGTTTGAAATTCATATTTTCAGTTGAAAATTCATTTATTTAGTTGAAAAAAAAACATTTTTATAAAAATCCAACTTTTTTGTGGAAAAAATTTTTTTTTTAAGAATGATATTTTCGGGTTGCAAATTTAGCTTTTTTGTAGACAATTAGCCTTCTTGTTTAAATAATGAATAATTGTTGTCAATTTGCAAAAATTGAGCCTATTTATTAAAAAATCGCCAAACAGTGAATTTGTTTATAAAAATTGTTTAAGAAATTACCAGAAGCATCTATTTTTAATTGAGTGTAATGGAACATTCATTTTTCTCACGTTTTAAAAATTGATAATATAGATGGCCCCTAAACTAGCGGAAGTGACATACAAGAAACTTTTAAAGGTCTCAGAGACAGATTACCATTTATAAAAAAATAATTTTCGAATTTAGGCTGTATTAGTTCAGCTTTCTGAATCTCTCATTAAAATTTAAAATTTCAAGCCATAATATTTACTAACATTGGTATAATTTAAAAGACGCGGTCATGGTCACGATATTGAGAACTTCCCAGGAAATCTTTTATGGTCTACAAAGTATATCAGACTAGAAAAAAAAAATTTTTTTTTCCAATTTAATTTTTTAAGGCCAAAAAGTCATTTACCATAAAATAAAATTTCCATAATAAAATAGAATCACAATTTTTAAAAGACTTAGAAACTAGTTGTCAATCATTTCAAGAATTTAATATCTCTCGTGTATAGAGATAATAGCCCCACGGCTTAGTGACTGAATTACTAATTTTTTTTCTGGTATTGAACGTGACTTGTGTAAGGTTGAATTTCTGTTTTTGTCTAGTTGAAGGAGATTTTTTAATTTCTCTTCCGCTACGAGAATAAGAAACAGGATAAGGAGGCCAGATTTTTTAAAAATTAATGAGTTTTGCAGGCTGTATTTGGTCGCCTTTACCCCTCACCGAAGGGTAACGTCGACCGCAGCTTTTTATAAAAATGAAAATATCTGAAGATGAAAAAATATAATAGTTCGCTTCTGTGGTATTTTATGTACTAGAAAAATTAATTTCATACATATCCAACAAGAAAAATAATTTATTTTAAATAAAAATAATGATAGCTGTGTGATAACCGTACCAATAAAAAAACCTGCTTTACCGACCGGACTGAAAATAATAATGTTTAACAGTTTTAGCATCTAGCCTGGAAGATAAGTGGCTGGTCCACATTACCAACCACTTATTGACAAAACGTGTGGTCGCGCTTACCCCATGGTAAGGCCTCAATTATTTGGGACATTTAATTTAAACTGTTTTCTGCATAATTTTTCTTTTTAACGTAAATTCTCAAGATTTTGGCAAATAGCACTATCTTTATAATAAAATAGATTTATTTAATGCAAAGTAGAATTAAAATTGTTAAATAATAGCGATGTTATAAGCAAAGTCACCTTTACCCACAGGTCAGCGTTGCCCCACCTTACCTTATTTATTTATTATTTTATTATTTAGAGTGTTTTTCGTCTCCCCCTTCCACCCCCTGCAAAAATAAGGTAGCCCAAAATTCTCTAAAAAAAGGGGGAATAGGGTGATTTTTTTACGAGAATAGGTGAATAACAGGGGAATAAATTCTTTAAAATAAAATGAATGTAAATACCATATTGAATTCAATATACAAAATTTAAATTTCTAGGATTTCTAGTTGAAATAGTTAAATTTTTAATTAAAAAATGCAAATTTTAAACCAAAAATGTGACAGTTAAATTTTCAGTAAAAAATGAATTTTCAACCAAATAGTTAAATTTTCAGTTAAAAATGAATTTTCAAGAAAATAGTTAATTTTTTAAACACTAAAGGCCAATTTTTAACAGAACAGTTAAATTTTCAATTACAAATAAATTTTCAACCAAATAGTAAAATTTGCAGTTAAAAGATGAATTTTCAAGAAAATAGTTAAATTTTCAAAGAAAAAAGAAAACTTTTTAACCAAGAAAATTAATTTATTACAAAAAAAAAATTAAACAAAATACATCAATTTTCAAACAAACAGTTTAATTTTAAACCAAAAAGATAAATCTTCAAAAAAATAGTTTGATTTTTAAATAGAAAAAATAAATTAGAAAATCGGAATAGTTGAATTTTAAGTTAGAAAATTAATTTTTAAGAAAATAGTTGAATTTTTAACTAGAAATGTAAATTTTCAACCAAATCGTTAAATTTTCATTTAAAAATCAAATTTAAGAAAACAGTTGAATTTTCAACTACAAAATATCACTTTTCAACCAAATAGTTGAATTTTCAACAAAATAGTTCAATTTTCAAATGAAAAAAAAGACTTTTTGAACAAGAAAATTTACTTACTACAAAAAAATTAACGAAATACGTCAATTTTTACCCAAATAGTCGAATCTTAAACCGAAAAGATAAATCTTAAAAAAAAAATAGTTTGATTTTTTACTAGAAAAAATAAATTAAAAACTCAGAATAGTTATATTTTCAGTTAAATATAAATTTTCAACCAAATAATGAATTTTCAATTTAAAAATACCACTTCTCAACCAGCTAGTTAAATTTTCAGTTAAAAATAAATTTAGTAAAGAAAAAGTTGAATTATTAACTAAAAAATATCAATTTTCAACCAAATAGTTTTACTTTCAACTAAAAAAGATAAAATTTGTATAAAAAATGGAATAATTGAATTTTTAGTCGAAAATAAATTTTCAACGAAATAGTTAAATTTTTAACTAAAAAATATCATTATTAACTAAATAGTTTTACTTTTGACTAAAAAAGATAACATTTTTATAAAAAATGAAATAATTGATTTTTCAGTAAAAAAATGAATTTTCAAGAAAATAGTTGAATTTTCAAAGAAAAAATAAATCTTTTTGAGCAAGAAAACTAATTTATTACAAAAAACAAATTTAACAAAATACATCAATTTTCGTAAAAATAGTTTCATTTTCTACTAGAAAAAAATTTTTCAAGCGGAATAGTTAAACTTTCAGTTAAAAAATGAATTTTCAAGAAAACAGTTAAATTTTTAATTACAAATCTCAATTTTCAACCAAATAGTTAAATTTTTAGTTGAAAATTAATTTTTAACGAAAAAGTTGAATTTTCAAATAAAAAAAAGACTCTTTAAACAAGAAAATTAACTGACTACAAAACAAATCAACAAATACGTCAATTTTCAACCAAATAGTTGAATTTTAAATCAGAAAGATAAATCTTTAAAAAAAATAGTTTAATTTTCAACTGGAAAAAATAAATTTAAAAATCTGAATAGTTTAATGTTTAGTCAAAAAATTAATTTTCAAGATATTGTTGAATTTTTTACTAAAAATGTCAAATTTTGACCAAATAATTAAATCTTCAGTTAAAAATCAATTTTCAACAAAATAGTTAAATTTTCAACTAAAAAATATCAATTTTCAACTAGATAGTTTTACTTTAAACTATAAAAGATAACATTTTTATAAAAAATGAAATAATTGAATTTTCAGTTAAAAAATGAAATTTAAAGAAAATAGTTGAATTTTCAAAGAAAAAAGAAAACTTTTTGACCAAGAAAATTAATTTATTACAAAAAAAAAGAATTAAACAAAATACATCAATTTTCAAACAAATAGTTGAATTTTTAACCAAAAAGATAAATCTTGAAAAAAATAGTTTAATTTTCAACTAGAAAAAATAAATTAAAAAATCAGAATAGTTTTATGTTTAGTTAAAAAATTAATTCTTAAGAAAATAGTTAAATTTTCAGTTAAAAATCAATTTTCAACAAAAAAGTTGAATTTTCAACTAAAAAATATCAATTTTTAAGTAAATAGTTTTACTTTCAACTTAAAATGCTTACATTGAAAAAAAATGAAATAATTGAATTTTCAGTTAAAAATGAATTTAAAAAAAAAAGTTAAATTTTTAAGTAAAAAGAAGACTTTTTGCCCAAGAAAATTAATTTACTACCAAAATAAAAAAATAAATTTTCAACCAAATAGTTGAATTTTTAACCAAAAAGATAAGCTTTCGAAAAAATAGTTTAATTTTTAACTCGAAAAGATAAAATTAAAAAACGGAATAGTTGAATTTTCAGTCAAAAAATTAATTTTCGAGAAAATAGTTGAATTTTTAACTAAAAAATGTCAATCGTCAACCAAATAATTAAATTTTAAGTTAAATAACAAATTGAAAAAAAAATTTGAATCTCTAAATAAAAAATATCAATTTCAAATTAAATAATTTAACTTTTAACTGAAAAATATAAATTAAAAAAATAATGAAATAATGGAATTCTCAATTAAAAATGAATTTTCAACCAAATACTTGAATTTTTTACCAAAAAAAATATTACTTTTTAACCAAATATTTTAATTTTTAGTTAATAAATAAATTTTCTATTAAAAAAGGTCAATTTTCAACCCAAATAGTTTAACTTTTAACTAAAAAAGATAAAGATTTCGGAAAAAAATAGAATGATTGAATTTTTAGATAAAAATGAATTTTCGAAAAAATAGTTGAATTTTCAACTAAAAAAGATCAATTTCATACCAAAAATTTTACTTTTAACTAAAAAAGATAAAGTTTTCAACAAAAAAAATAATAAAAAAATGGAATAATTAAATTCTCAGTTAAAAATGAATTTCCAACGAAACAGTTGAATTTTTAACCAAAAAGATAAATTACAAAAAAATTATTTAAATTTTTAACTAGAAAAGATAAATGTAAATAAACGTAATTGTTAAATTTTCAGTTAGAAAAATAAATTTTCAAGAAAATAGTTGAATTTTTAACTAAAAAATCACAGTTTTCAACCAAATAGTAAAATTTTCAGTTAAAAATCAATTTTCAACCAAATAATTGAATTTTTAACTGAAAAATATCACTTTTTAACAGAATATTTGAATTTTCACTGAAACAAAATTAATTTTTAACAAAAAAAAATTTTTTTAGCAAATTACTTGAATTTTCAACCAAATAGTTAAATTTTTAATTAAAAAATGTAAATTTGAAACGAAAAATAGAACAGTTAAATTTTCAGATAAAAAACAATTTTCAACCATATAGTTAAATTTTTAACTAAAAAATATCACTTTTGAACGAAATAGTTAAATTGTTTACTAGAAAACATAAATTTTAAACTAAAAATGAAATAGTTTAATTTTCAGTTAAAAATTATTTTTTTAAATAAAAGTTAAATTTTCAACTAAAAAATGTCAATTTTCAACCAAATAGTTAAATTTTTAGTTAAAAATAAATTTGCAACCAAATAGTTAAATTTTTAACTAAAAAATATCACTTCTTAACTAACTAGTTGAATTTTCAGTTAAAAAATGAAAACAAAAAATAGTTGAATTTTCAACTAAAAAAGATCAATTTCAAAACAAATAATTTAACTTTTAACTAAAAAAGATAAAGTCAAAAAAATGTAAGATTAAATTTTCAGTTAAAAATGAATTTTTCACCAAATAAATAAATGATCAAAAAAATAGTATAATTTTTAACTAAAAAAGATAAATGAAAAAAAGATATATTTGAATTTTTAGTTAAACAAAATTAATTTTCAACAAAAAAATAGAATTTTCTACAAAATACTTAAATTTCCAACTAAATAGTACAATTTAAAAAAAATGTGCTTCTCAAAACAAAAATGGAACAGTTAAATTTTCAGTGAAAAACAAATTTTCAACCAAATAGTTGAATTTTCAACTAAAAAATATCACTTTTCAAGGAAAAAGTTAAATTGTTTACTACAAAATATAAACTTTGAACCAACAATGAACTAATAAAATTTTTATTTAAATAACTAATTTTCAAAAAAATAGTTAAATTTTCAAGCAAAAAAAAACAAAACTTTTTGACCAGAAAAATTAATTTACTACAAAAAATGGGATTACTGAATTCTCAGTTAAAAATGAATTTTCAGCCAAATAGTTCAATCTCCAATCAATAAATTAAATTTCCAAAAAAATAGTTTAATTTTTAACTAGAAAAGATAAATGAAAAAAAATAGAATAGCTGAATTTCTAGTTGAATTTTCAGTTGAACAAAATAAATTTTCAACCAAAAAAACAAGAATCTTCAACAAAATACTTGAATATTAAACCAAACATTTAAATTTTTAAATAAAAAATATACATTTCAAACGAAAAATGAAATGGTTAAATTTTCAGTTAAAAAAATAAATTTTCAAAAAAATGATCGAATTTTCAATTGAAAAGAATCTAAAATGATGAATCTTTAAAAAAAAAAATTTTGCCAAGAAAATTAATTTATTAATAAAAAAGCGAAATAGTTAAATTTTCAGTTAAACAAAATTAATTGTAAAAAAAGAATTCTCAACAAAATACTTGGAATTTCAACCAAATAGTTTAGTTTCCAACTAAAAGAGAAAAAAATTTTCAACTAATAAATATAAATTTTTAACCAAATAGTTGAATTTTTAATTAAAAACAAAGCATCAATTAAAAATTAAATAATTAAATTTTTAGTTAGAAATTAATTTGAAAAAAGAAGATTTATTAACCGAAAAGATTAATATACTACGAAAAAAAACGAATTTTCAACCAAATAGTTGAATTTTCAACCACATAGTTGAATATTCAACTAAAAAATATAAATTTTAAACCAAAAATAGAATAATTAAATTTTCAGTTAAAAATAAATTTTCAAAACAATAGTTAGATTTTTAAACAAAAAGAAGATTTTTTTTATCAAAAAGATTAATTTACTACAAAAAAAATATTAAAAAACATGTATTTCCAACCAAATCGTTAAATTTTCAGTTCAAAAATTAATTTTTAAACGAAACAAAAAAAAAAATTCAACAAGTTCTTAAATTTTCAGCCAGAGATGAATATTAAATTAAAATTTTTAAGCTTCAACCAAAATAATGAATTTTTAACTAGAAAAAATAAATGATTATTTAAAAATATAAATTCTTAACTGAAAATGAAATATTTAAATTTGTATAACAAAAATTAATTTATAATAAAAAAAACCAAAAGTAATTGCATTTTTTTATTAGGTACTATTAATACATTTTGCATCAAGCAAAAGCAATTTGGGACTTATGTTTGTTGGGCCTTACATGTCGGAACTTACGTTTGTTGGGACTTACGTTTGGTGAGACTTACGTTTGTTGGGACTTACGTTTGTTGGGACTTACGTTTGTTGGGACTTACGTTTGTTGGGACTTACGATTTTGTACATGCGATTTTTGAACTAAGTATTCGAATTTGTTATTTAATTTTGTATTTTTTGGTTAATTTTTGAAATTTTTAAATTTTGCAGAGAATTTTTTAATATTAAGTCCATATTCGCATGTTTGGTAAACCTCAATGAATAAAAGAATGCAATTAAATAAATGGAGGCCCTTGTGACATCAATATTTATCATAGTTAAAAAGTGATCTGGTTCATCCACTTGATTCATTCAAGCAAAGAACGTAATAGAAAAATTGGGCTATACTTCCGAATAGCTTCTACCTCCATTTTAGTCATCAGTCCGTGAGAAGGTTAATCTTGCACTCCAGAATTGATTGAATAAAAAAAAGTTTTGAAAAATTGTATGTTAAAAATTATTTATTAATTTTTTAAGAGCCCGGATGCAATAAGGGGACAAGC
>JAUELO010000007.1:154843-167638 GCA_032357855.1 Amphibolips quercusostensackenii | reverse complement strand
TTGGTGACTCATGGGGAAAGTGAGCTCGTTAAAAGGCCATTAGGAAGCAATTTAGCCAGACGGGTTTTTCCCAGCTCGAGTTTGAGTAAACACGAGTGGTGAATCATCTTGGCAAATTGCTTTCCAATGGTTCTCAAATTATGGGACCTTGTGGACTATATCAAAACCAAAGCGAATCAGCTTGAGAATCTACTCAACAATAATTCGAACCAGTGGTTCGACCAGCGAATCACTAAAGGTTCGCTGGCTAAAGCTTTTGTGATCGGAGGACAAGGACACTCAGACAACTTCAGTCCTTTACTTTTTTTTGTTAAACCTTTAGTTTCTGTTAACTTTGATGAGAGACTTTTGAATTTCTAAACAAACACTATAAACTAACCTAAGTGCGGCCTATGTATCCTGTAAGGGTAGATGAATTCTTTTTTCGGTTAATTTATCGAAATAAAGTTTTCGCGTATTGCGGCGAACATAACCGCCCTTTCTAGTTCCCGTAGACCCATCAAAAATGCTTAATCTACGCTCACCGAATTTCGGTGGACCTAACCACTACTTCCATGTCAAAGATGTGACATGAATATTTTCGTCAAATAAAATAAAAATAATTGCAAACAATTTTCATTCAGAAATATTTTTTTTCAGTTATTATTATTTTAAATTTTAATAATAATTTTGAAAAATTCAATTTAAAAATATATTTTTTTAATTAAAATGTTTCATTATTGTATTTTTAATAAAACAATAATATTAAAAAATTATTTTTTTAAATTTAGCAGTTTTCTTCTTCGGATAGTTTATAATTCGGCAATTTTTTGTCAGAAATGTCATGATTTGCGAATTTATGAATTCGGTAACATTATAAGCCTTGAACAATGTTATTATTTGAGAATTTTCTAATTCGACAAACTAACAGTGTCACGAATTTGATTTTTCTGAATTTTTTAGTCATTTTTAATTTTTGACTTTTGATTCGATTTTGAATTACAATGAGGCAATAATTATTTTAAGTAAACAAACAATTGTTTGAACAATTTATTATTTTTTTTAATATTATCCTCTTTGAATAATCATCAAAAAGTTCCGTTTTTTTTTTAAATTTTACTCTTTGCCTACTTTTTATTTAGAATGTAATAATAATTGCTAAAATATAGCAACAATATTTTTCAAACAAACCATTATTATGTTATATCATATTATCTTAGGGTAATGATAGAAAGTTTGCGTTTTTTTGTTTATTTTACTTTTTGCCTTCTTTCACTCAGAGCGAGGCAAAAATTAATGAAATTTGACATAAATTATTCTTTAAACCAATTATTATGGTTCTAAACCGTCTTCTCTGAGAGTAACACTAGAAAGTTGCAGGTTTTTCTTGAAATCTTAAGTTTTTCAATGACTTTTTAATTCTTAGTAAATAATTCAAGGAAAATTTAGATTTATAATATAAGATCTATAAAAAAAATTTTAAGAAAATTTCATAACATCTGGCTTAGTCCAGAAAAATGTATATACATAAAAAGAAAAATATTTTTAAAAATTATTTGCTCTATTGTTTTTTATTGGTTCAGAACTAGAAGGCCAAGTAAAAAGTGGACAAAAAGTAAAATTTTGTTTTTAACGTTAACTTTACAGCATTGTTAAACGAGAATATCACTGACGAAATCCTTTGTTTGGCAAAAGAAGTTATCTCTCGTAAAATTCTTTGGCGTTCTCAAAAGGGCCGTTGGTTTATGTAAGATGAGTCTAGAGCGCCTCTCTTTACTTGAAGTGGAATTTCCGCTTGAGTAAAGGTTTTGCGTAGATCTAATCCTAGGTGCGGAAAAGCCAAGCGTCAAGGTCCTTTATGTTCTTCAGTAAATTTTGTTGGCTACGACGAGGTTGCAGGTACTTTCTCTTTCCTCCTGACTGAAGAAATAATTAATAAGGGTTGAGACTCTGCATGCTCTTTATATCCTTCTTTATACTGGGTGAAGCTGAGAGAGTTCGCATTTAATTAAAGAATTTTTCCTGTAACGAACTCTCGCCTTTTTCGGTCGCAAGGTATGTCCGGATGTCCTTCGATGTCTCCTGTGCAGGCTAATGCCTCTGACGTAAATACGAGACGCTGTTATAACCTCGTACATAGAAATTGCGTGTTCCTCCGGATGTCCAACAGGTATGCCGGATGCTCTTTTGTTGACAGTGACGGCGGTCGTCGAGTGACGCGTGTGTCTGCGTCAAATATTGGACTTCGTCTACTTCTATATTAGTCTATGTCTAATATTTACTTGACTGGTGATGCCGTCCACGGAGAAGCGGTTGTTACCTTTATTAGTGTCGGTAGACTCTCTTTTCCTGTCAGGATGGTGAAATAACTATGTTTCTGAAATTCCTGTACCTCAGCCTCGCGATGTCGTTGAGTGTGCCGGACGTTTTTTAGAAGTACGTTAAGTCCCATCCAAGAAGTTTTCGAAATACTTTGACCAAGTACCAAATTACTTAATTAAGATGTGTTCTAAAGTAGGAGGTGCTTAGTCCCCTAATAAGTGTTGGTCAACAGGTCAACGAGAATGACACTCAAGGGTCATTAAATGTCGATTCCTAATTTTAATTTCGATTAAGTGTGGAAGTACTTGATCGTAATGCGTTCCAAAGGCAGGGCGCTGAGTTACTGAAGACGTGTTGGCTAGAAATTCATAGAGAATGACACCTAAAGAGCATCTCAAGTCAATTCCTAGCCTCAACTTCGATTAAGTTCCAACAAGGTACAAGAACTCAGTGAGTTCGAACAAATAAATATAAGTACAGAACAAAGAAAAGTAGTCATTAAAAGGAATATTTAACATACGTTGGAACCAAGAATTAATTGCTTAAAAAAGATCAGTTTTCGTGAAGGAATTGAATTCGCTTCTTCAGTCCTGAAATGTATTGTAGGTGCTCTTAAAAGCAACCATAGCTCTCAAAGGGAGTCGACGAGCGAGCCAGTGATTAAAATAAGGCCAGTAAAAAATTCCATTAATTCTTCTTTTTGTTGCCGTAAGCTCCCTAGTCGGAGAAAGCGGAGAGAACGTCAGGCGGCTTAATGGTTTACGAGAGAGCAGAATCTGGTTCAAATGATGACGCTACTGAAAGCGATAGAGAGAGTAGCGAGAGTATGTCCTGCTTCGAGTTTGAGCGAGGTTCGAGTGTCCCGAATGCCGTTGGAATGCGCATCTTTATGACAAAGGGCACAAGACGCCCGCCACAGCTCGTTTCGACTCTCCTACTCCGTACATTCGGAGTAGGTCAGGGATGTCGGTTCATAAGCTTGCCCCACCACGTCACTTTGTGAGACCTGCGCGCTAATGAAACCATTGCGCGGTGATGCCTGTTGCCAGCTAGCCGCTCTGTGGTTCCTGTCCGTATCTCTGCGTTACATTTATCAAGCGAAGCTTTCAAGAATAGTAGTATGCATGTATGTTGAAAGAGCAAACATAGTTAATCATTTGAAAACACACGTACTTATATTAATAGTAGAGTTAAAGACCTATATTGGATAAACCATAGTAATAATATTATAATAAAAATAACACTAATAATATAAAAATCAAAATATCAATATCCTATAATAATAAAAATAATACTACGATAATATTATAAGACAGTACATAAATACCTATACAATACGTAAAAATATATAAGCGCAACAGTAACATAAATATCATAACTATACGATAAATAACGCCAATGTAACATAAATAGACTAAATTAGTAATTATTTGTTTGTATCTAGATCCCAGACGAATGAGCATAACTCTTTACAAATTATTTAATAAAGACAAATGGCCAAAATAAAAAGGACAACTGGACAAGGTCTCTCTTAGTACCATATAATTCTTAATTCCGAAATGAGTTAGCCAGTTCATTTCACAATCAAGTTTAATAAAACCGATTTTAATATTTTCAATGCGTTAGACAGACGTTTTGACCGGTAGGTTTGGGAGAGTGAGAAATATAAAGAGCGTAAGAAAGAGTGCAAGGAAACACAGGCAGCGTTACTTGGTAAGTTTTAATGTCGTGACTCAGTAGTTATTGTGTCGATCTGGTTTCTAGGTACCTTAGGCTAATTTCTAAGCAAGGTCGTCACGAACTTATAAGCGAAATACAGCATTTGGAAAAAATGTGTCGACAAATTCAGCCTTTCATTACGTAGGACTCAACTTATTGCAGGGATTCGCAACCCAATACTGGATTTATCTATCAGCTTATTTATCTTTTGTGATAAAGCAGTATATCATTACTATGAATAATAAATTATTTGAACAATTTAAAAAAAATGTATTTGATTTTTGATAAATTGTTTTAACAATTTTTTTATGCCAAAATCTAATCATTACCAAAAAGTAGTATTTTATGTATTTAAAATAATTTGCATTAAAAAATGCAAAAAAAATCATAATCAGCGCTAGAAACATACAAAACCAAATTTTTTAATTATGGTTTTTTTTGCGACCCCGTAAAACAGACTTATAATAGTCATATTTAAAAATCTATTATTTATTTGTATTCTGTATCAAAGTATGAAGAGAAATTTTAAGTTTTAACTCGATTCACGATATTAACAATTCTGAATAGAATTTACAAAAACGTATTTTCTTCTCATAGGAAATACGTGTTAAAATTTATGGGGCTTGTGGAACCTCTAAAATATAATTTAGAAGAAAACGCATTTCTTTGTGAATCCGAATTTTGGTAGTTAAGTAAGTAAAGTATGTTTAAATATTATATTACACTATAAGGGCAGAAAGATTAATTTTTCTGCTCTGCGCGTCATGATGTCTGAGGCGGAGCCGAGGGCATCGTTTTGCGCAATTTAGGGCTTTCAACCTTCTGCCCGTGTGGTGTATACTATTTTTCTTCATAGCCAGTCGAAAGTACGTTTACTAACTACATTTTTAATTGTTCTAACAGTGCAAGTAACAGTCTAACTTTTGTTTCTCACTTTAGCGCCTCTTTCAGGTACTCACGAAGCTTTGGATTTTGTTTCGCTCTCTCTCTTTCTCTCTCGGTCACTAGCACTTCTGCTTTGCAAATGTTGCGATGAACGTTTTTGATGCCTGCCCGACATTCGCGAGCATGAGCGGAGCGAGTGCTGCTACAAACAATTACAAACAACTGCAAACTACAATTATTCGAAGTAAAAAAAATTTTTATCGCGAGTCAAATAAAAATGATTAGTTGTCAGATAATTAGCAGTTTTCAATTATTTGCGTATGGCTTACACGTGGCCGGCATGTTAGATGCCGGACGTTCATGCAGGCGTAATAGCCATCAATAGCGGACACATTCAGCTACTCAGGTGCCGGCACAGCCGTTCTGTCAATCGGACCACGTGCCGGCACATACACCAGCCACAATAGCCTAAAATACTAAGAATAGCCATTGTCACATAAAAAGTGATATTAATATAGCTTGCTTTTTCTAGTATATTCTTATCTAACCTATACAGGCAAAAATTTGGCGAGACTTTACAAACGAAAAAGGGCTTAGTTATGAAACCTGCGTGCAAAGACAACATTGTATCAATGAGAAATTGTCCTCTCTTTACAATTTCTCGCTTCTTTTGACCAATGCTTCTTATTTTTATATAAGTTACGTCTTGAACTCCTTTTAAAGCTTTTGTAGAATTAAAAAAGTTTGAATGGACACAGAGCAACATTGCGTTTGATACCAAATGATGACTGAAGTAGTGAAAGAAGAGAGAAAAGACTACTATTTTTCTCGGCCCACCGTCGATTTTGACCGTAGGACGCAACTTAACAGCAGCCATCGTTGGAATAGTTATAATTCGCATGTATCGAATATTATAATTTTGAATTACCAAGTGCTAAATTAATAATTTTGTGCATTTTACATTTCAGACTTCATTAGGTACAAAGGCTTATTGCTTTTTCCTCTAGAATTTTTATTGTTGCTAAGTTCGGGTCTCCTGGAGATAACTTAAAAATGAAACAATCTTCAGCAGACAGCTGAGACTAGGTTAGTAACAGTTACAACGTGGCGGTTAAGACTTCAGTCACTCAAACAAAAGTTGAGTTTATTGCGCCCGTTATAAATTAGCCTCCTATAGAGCCCTAAATTAAAGGTTAATTAAGTGTTTTTTCAAAATATGTTTTGAAAAGTCAAAAAATGCTTGTTGAAAATTTTTATTGAAAATTCTGAATTGTGATTTTTGGGCCGCCCTATCATGTTTTAATTGTTGCAGTAAAATTTTTCATTTCACTTTAGAAAGAGCTTTCGTTTAATAAGGGTTGCTTTAAAAACATAATTTTTGCGCGTTTCGCATATGTGTGCAATAGCACAAAATTTTCATGATTTTTTCTGATAACAAATGTTTAATTTGGGTTTAGGGAAGATTTTTCAATAATAGTTCAAGCTGGCAGTGCTAGGTATTGAACACCAAACAAAAAAGTTAGAAATTGGTCTCCTTGATAAAACAAGAGTCCTGTAGATAAGTATTTTTTAATATATTTTACTTATGGTACTCAATAAGCTAATATACTTTTTTACTATTACAGTTGCTTTTTATTATCTTTCTTTTGTATATTGGGACAATAATCGCCTTAATCCAATTATCTGCAACTTCACTGTATTTAAGCATTTTAGTGTTAATGATGTCTACGTCAGCAGCCCAACCATTCTTAAAGTTCCTAATTATACCTCTAACCTTAATGCGAATAAATAAATATGAATATGTAAAAAGATAAAAGAGTGTCTAGCTAAATGTAAAATTATGAAAAAATTTAAAAAAGAATGAAAATATGCCCTAGCGGGCCTAGTGAGCGGCACGGTCGCTATGTGGTCGCACGGGTTGAAGATTTACAAACCAAACAAGAAAAGATATGTGACTTTGTTCTAAAAAAAATATATATATATTTCAGTACCTAAATCCAAAAAAAAGTAATTAACTTTGTCGTTATTTTTAAAAATAATGAAGTAATCTAAAGTTGTATTCAGGAACTCTAAAAAAATCACGGATTCATCTTGATAGGATACCTCAACTTACGTTGAGTTATTTTTTTTTTATCTCAGAAAAGTGATGTTACGAAATATCTCAAAATTATCAACAAAATTGTTGTCTAAAACTTGATTGGTTACGCAACTGCGTAATTATGACTTTTAGTGGCTGTTTCCACATTGTTTATCTGTTAAACAAGATTAAGAATTGCTGCATTATCAGTTTTGTAATTTAATTTTCCAAGTGCGTAATTTTATTTCATAATAAATCTTTTGTCTATATGTTTCTGAACATCATTGATAAAAGCGAAAATTCTAATTGTAAATAATTCGTTAATATTAAGAAATAATTATGAACTAAACATTTTTATACCACACTATAATTTTTATAATTTGTTAACTTTTACACACATTCAAATAGATAAGAAAAATAGAATTATGGAAACAAAATTTTGAATATCTTATTTTGCGAAATGTGAACATTTTCGGTAACAGTATAAAAAATTGTCGGTACCTGGAATAAGGTTTGTTACAAAATTGAAAATAATTTAGGTTTTACTTTTTGAAAATCATCTAAAAAAAGAATCTGTCAGATCTTAAGATAAGATTTTTAATTTTGAGGGATCTAAAATTTTTGTTAAGAAAAGAGAATTATCTCAAAAGTGTTTGAAAGATTCGAAAAACATGCTATCTTGTCAAGATTTTGAAAAATGTACATCAAAATATAGATCTTAAAATATTTTAAACGGAAAAGCTTCCTAAAAATTTTGAAATGTTTCAAGAGAATCGAAAAAAATATTTTAAGATTCTTGGAAAAATTTCAAATGATTTTTTACTTCAAAAAATAAATTTAAAAAGAAAATTAAAGAAGATTTGAAAAAATGGACAACTTTTTTCAAAATTCCTGGAAAAATTAAACATTATTTTTTATTTTGCAAAATTAATTATTAAAGAAAATTAAAAAAGATTTCTAAACATGTTTCAACATGTCGCAGAATATCTTATAAATTTAAGTGGAGGATTTTATCATTTTGTTGAAAATTCAACTGCTCTGTGAAAAATTTAATTATTTTGTTAAAAATTCAACAAAGAGTTGAACTTTTCTTTATAGTGAAAAATCTAACTGTTTCGTTAAAAAATTATGCTTTACGATCAAAAATTCATCTTTTATGTCAGAAAACTAATATTTCTCGGTTAAAATAAATAAATAATTATTGAATTTTAATTTCTATTTGACAAAATTAAATCTTGAATATTTGAAAGTAACTTGTGAGTTGAATTTTATTTTTGTATTTATTTCTAAGATATTCTTTTGTTACTTTATATAGATGAGAAATCATTGGATGTTTTAGCTGTGCTTGAATTATTTTTATCCTTATGAATTTAGATTTTTAAAAGAAGCAATCTGAACTAAAAAATACGTATTTTTTTATTTTCTTGAAAAGAGTAACCAAGTGTATTTTGCAAATATGTTTCATACAGCAGACTGAAGCGTGATCACAATATCATACACTTAATATTCATTACTAATATAGAACACTTTTTTCTCTTTACCGTTAGAAATCTTGCTATTCAATAATATATTTGATATTTTAAAAATTATACAATTGTTATAAGAAAGTTTACTTAAGTGCACCTTTCTGACTTTATATCCCACCAAGAAAAGACTACTGATTCTACACCGCAGCGTCTGTGCCCGTCTTCCAAAATATTAGTACTAGTATTCACCTACAGTATATCTTTTTCAACTTAGTTTCCTGAATTTAAATTTTTCTATAGTACACAAGGAAAATCGCAGTAAAACTTGTGTATAGTACTTCTTATTATTAGTTCTTGCAAGACCAGTCTACGGATTAACCGAGGTTTAGATGCTGGTTTGAAATGATTAATTGTCCTTGTTAGCGTCCACCTGATGGTCCTCCTGCATGAAGTTCGTATTCTTCATTATATTTTTGATGGTAGTGCTCCTTGACATTTTTAACGCGATCTGCAAGGTTGATTTCAGGATCTCTGTTAAATTGTTCGTAATACTGTGTTTTAATGTATGCTAGGTTACTTGCTGCATTGTCCGCTGTTGGGTTCACGTGATGATAAAGATTGTGTAACTTAGCATGAGACTCATCATGCCCTACAACCAGTGGCAAACTACGAGTCACACCTAATCTCTGTAATTCAAGATAGGGCAGAGTCCACCACTGTTGAAGGTTTGTATCAAATACGGCCCATAGATATGGTTCACCAAACAATTTACCTAGATTTTCAATATTATGATCCTCTGCAGGTTCCAACGTATATCCAAAGATGATATGACCCCTTTTAAGGTAAATTGGAGCTTGTTGAGTCATATGGCGGCCGTCGATTATTGAGAAATCAGGAATGGATTGAACATGGTCATGCGTTAATTTTTCAATATCAGGGAAATGGATACCGCTGAATGTAGAAAATAAATCTTTTAAATGGGTAGGTACAGCTCGCTTAGGTTCTGGCCGCGCACATCTCAATTCTGTGAAAAAAATAGTTTAATGTAAATATTTATAATGGTTACCATATAAATTAAAGCATATTCCACTGAGTAAATTTTTTTAAAACTTAGTGCAGTTTTTGCATCAGATATTCGAAGGACCAATGACTATTTATTTCGCTACACGAGCTCATACAGGCGGTATAGCACAAGGCAGTAAGGAAGACATTTTTCATAAGTCCTGCCAGAAATTTGATTTTTCATACGTTTGATTTGCATAAATGTGAATTGGGATCAGTGTGAAAGGAATAAATAGGGAAACGCATGAAAAATATTTGGCTAACATAACTTTCTCTGTTACCTAAAATAAGCAAAAGAAATTTCCATTTTTTGCTAAAGCTTTAGGGGTAAACAGATTTATTAAGGCTAAAAGTATATAAAATAAAATATATGACAAAAGTTTTTTCATAAAAAAGAGATTTTTAAGGCAAAAAAATATGTGTTAAAATTTTTTTAGTCCCTTAAAATTTGCTCAAAGCATGTAAAAGCCATTTCAAGTAAATAGTTACATTTTTAACCAAAAAAGATACATTATCAACAAAAAATCTTTGAGCTTGAAAATCTCAACCAAAAGGATTTTTCTCCTTAGCTAAAAAAAAAGAATTTTCTAACAGTTGCATTTTTAACCAATAAAGATTAAACTTTTTTCAAAAAAGATAAATTTTCAACCTTAATAATGAATCTTCAACAAAACCAAAAAAATAATTTTGATGAAATTTAGAACCAAAAAGACGATTTTTTATCTCTATTTTATTGAAAATTAATTTTTTTAAATCAACAAAAAAATTTGAAGTTTTTCCACGATTCTTGGGTAAATTTTGTAATTCCTTCGAAACGTTTGAAAATCACTAAAAATCTTCTCAAATTTATATCCGAAATCTTCAAAAATCTATATTTCGATGAAAATTTTTTTAATTGTCTTTATGTTTAATATTATTTTTATATCTTTTTGAAACTTCTAACTGCCTTTTAAATTTACTCAAACTCTATTTAAAATTAAGTTATCTTGCAAACTATAAAAACTTTGTTTCACAACTTTTCAATTCTTTTCGAAAAAAAATAATTAAAATCGCAAAATTTTTCTCTCAAGTCTTCTACGTATTTTTTTTTTATTTTATGAAACGTTTCGAAATCTCTTTTTTAAGATTATCTGAAAATATATTGTTGAACATAAAAAGTCATCTAAAATTTTACCATGAATTTCAAGAAAATTCTATAATTTTCTAAAAAACTTTTAAAATTCTTGAAAGGCTTCTAAATTTTTTTTTTTAATTTGTAAAAGTGATTACACATTTTATAAATAATTTTTTCAACATCTTTTTAGTTTTTAAATCAGTTTTAAATCTTTCCAAAACTGCTAATCCTAAGACATATCTTTTAAAATAATTCAGTTTTTCAAAAAAAAAATTAAAAAGTTTTTGCCTAAAGTTTCATTTTTTTCATCTCATTATAAGATTGAAAAACTTTACTAATCACAGTGGGGCAGCACTATTTTAAAAACAGAATCATTTGATTATTTTTCAATATTACAAAATCATTTGCAATTTAAATTTTTGCTTATCAATAATGTTTAAAAACATGTAACAATAAACTTGTTTATGAAATAGTCACTAAGAGTCATATTTACGAAGTTTTGCAATCAATCAGATTTTCGATAACAATGTGTATACATTTTTTGAGATATTTTGCAACATCTTTCATAAAACGTGAAAAATAAAAAAAATAAAATAAAACAACGCGATGGTGTAACATTTTTAACTATTGAAACAAGAAGGCCGTATTGAAAAATTATTGACGCGACCTTTTCTGTTTTCAATAAAAAATTTCAATTATTTAAGAGGGCGTGGATTTATGAAATTACATTGTTTATAAGACTCAAAATAAAAATATATAAAAATAAATATATAAATGTATAGTCTAATGTATAAATTTATAGTTTAATATATAAATGGCTTATCATACTGAGCAGGATTTCAAGAAAATAACCAAGATATTCGTAATCAGGGAACTTTCTCTTAAAGGGTTTTAAAAGAATTATAAAATTTTTATACGATTCATGGAAATTTTAAAAGTTTTTTATTAAAAAAATAAATCTCAAGAGAAAATTTAACAAGGTTTTTGAAACGTTTCCTAAAATTTCTAAAAAGAATGCAAAAAATTTCAAATATGAGCTTTGCAATTTTGCACAATTTTATAATTTTTAGAACAAATTTGAATAACTTCAAGAAATATTGAGAAATTTTGAAACGATTCGAAAATAATTCAAAACTTTCACAGATTTTAAGTTGATATATGCATACATTTTTGAAGATTTTAAAAACAGAAGTTTCTTGAGAGTTTTGAAACAAGTGAGAAATCCTGAATTGTTCAAAAAGATTAAAAAATTTTTTAAAAGATCCAAAACTAATTAAAATCTTAAGAAGACTTATAAAATTTGAAATCAACGGTATATTTTTTAAGATTTTAAAAAATAATTTGAAAAATTTTAAAGAATTTTGAATGGTTTCAAGAGAATTATACAATCTTCTTGAAATTCATAAGAACATTTTTAATTTTTTTTTTATTTTCAGAAATAAATTCAAAGGAAAAAAAAGGTTTCAAAACGTCAGAAATTTTAGAAAGAATGTAGAAGATAAAAAAAAATTTTGCAATTTAACACGACTACATAATTTTGGATGAAATTCAAGTAAGTTTAAGAGCTATTTAGAAGTTTTACAAAGATTAAAAGAGAATTTCCACAATATGTAGATTATTAAAGATCTCGAAAATAAGAGAATATATATGAAAGATCTTGAAAAGTGAATTTTATGTTAATTTTAGAAAGATTACTGTACATTTCAAAATGATTCCGAAAATTATTAAAGATTTGTCAATTTCTTCTAAACATCTGAAGGTTCTACAAATCTTCTAAACTGATTCGAATTTTTCCTTACTTTATGTTTCTGTATCCTACAAAATAAAAAAATTCTTTGAAATTGTCTAAGTACTTTTTAAACACATCTGATGATTTAAATAAAAAAAAATCATCTTGAATTTTATGAAAGATCCTCGCATTTTTATAGTCCAACTAGTAGAATTTCACTAGTAATCGTTGCCATAAAAATAACTTATATTTGAAGAGTAGAAAAAATATTATTTTTAAAATAACAAGATTCAATCAATTATTTCTCATATTGTAGCCAGCACTTTGAAAATTTTTCTAAAAAATAGAGAACTAATATCAAGCAGGTCAATGCACATAAGCCATTCTTTATATTTAAAATTATTTTTTCTCTGTGTTTAATATTGCCGAATCGGTGGCTTAA
>JAUELO010000007.1:70833-81143 GCA_032357855.1 Amphibolips quercusostensackenii | reverse complement strand
CTTCTGCTCCTTTTGTCATAGAAGGTAAGCAAAAGTGAGAAATTTAATCGAGATACCATCGTACAGCACTGTTTCATGGAGTCCAGGCTCTAGCCGCGGATGACCTTACGCGGTACACGGGATGGTTGGAGGTGAAGCCTTTACCTTTGGATACTTTTTTAATGCTACTTATATTTGTAAAATGTTATAATTAACAATTTTCACGGACCAGATGAAGTGATCACAGAAGAATAATAGCCTTTTCAATCCGGTTCGCGATATATTGAGCCTGACGCTGACAAGCCGGAATCTTATAAAGTTGGCTGAGAAATAAAACCTTCATGCATCCAAGGCAGCTGATTATAAGAACTACAAGATGGACTTTGTAGCCTTGATACAGTCTGCTAAGCTTGATATAACTTGTAATATGCTTGTAATATAACACTTTTAGAGCCGCATTGTTTCTCTCAATGTACCCGTAGCGTGCATACTTTGAGCATCCACTGAGAATTTGTCTAAGTGTTTCAGGCTCTTGTTGGCACGCTTGGCAGTTGGTATTGCCTACAGGTACATTTATAATGCGCTCGCGGTAAACTAAAGTGTCTATAAGGTCGTCTTGACAGGAAAAAAGAAATCCTTTAGTCTCCGATTTCAATCCAGGAGACTTAAAAAACATGTTGAACAGACCCATCAATAGCTCTTCTTTACGTATGATGCCGTAGAATTGACCATAGAGGGGTTTCTTAGCATGTTCTCTTAGTAGGAGCAAATGTTCTGCTTCTTGTACATGACTTTTGAGCATTAAGGGTGTTAGTGATGCTAGGCCATGTGTGGTGTCGAAGGAATCAAATGGGAAACCATGCTCCCCTGCAGCCCCATCTGCAGCACGATATAAAAACGCCGAATCATTGACGATTCTATGTTGATATGCGAGTCTCATCAAAGAATCTGTGCTATTCAGAACTGAGCAGACTGTAGCCAGAACCGTTCTTCGATGAAGACATCATCTTGCATGTGCTTCGGTCCAGTTGCTTTAGCTCACTAACGTTCCATTTTACTGCATCAAACGTGTAGACCAGTATAGGAACAGCCAGCATATTGGTCGCCTGGGTCTTATTCTTCACAGATAATTTGGAAGCCCAAATTTTTCTGAGAATTTGGCGATACCTTTTTCCAAGGGCCGTATTTAGCACACGCACATTTTTGGGTTGGCGCTTGCTGTATTCCAAGACATGTAAATATTTTTATATTACCAAGATGTTGAATGGTATTTCCGCCTATAAGTTGAACATCATGATTGTTACGCGATGATGTAGTTTCTAGTCTTTCCTGGTATAGACTTTTATTATTATTATTTACTTTTGATTATTGTATTATATTATATTATATTTTATTAAATTATATATTACACTAAGCGACAAAGAGACGCTTCTTGCGGATTTTATGCGACTTGAAACTAGATTGGGAGACTGCAGCTTAGTATACACAATAGCTAGCGTGTTGCATTTAAAAGGTGCAAAAAAAACTCAATTTTCAATTACAACAAAGAAAATAACAACAAGAACAATTTTTGAAAATATCTCTCTGTTCCGGCTGACATAACTGCGTTGAGATTATGTGGTTAAGATATTACATCAAACAATGCATTCTTCTAGACGTATTATAGATCTGGCGGAAATCCGAGCCGGTTTAGGAGCCTTAAGTACGGCCCCTGACAAGTTGTCCCAAGAATTACAGACATCTGGTTGGGGTCCTTGCTCATGTTTTTGGTACTTTTGAAATTTTGTAGAATTTATACAGAAATTTTATAGAAAGTGGACTAGAATTCATGTAGCAATTCTATAGAATCATCCTACACAAATTCTATATAATTTTCCCACCAGGTTACATATTTACGTTGATTAAATACCCCGAAAATCATTAAATATAAAGTCTTGTTTTTTTTTTTAATAAAAGTTATATAGAATAAAATTTAAAAAAAATAGAAGTAAAAGACAAACATGCAATTGTGATTGTATGAGTAAGTGGAACAGGTTTTTTTCGTTGCTCAAGAATTATTGAAACAAGAAGCAAAGGTAAATTAAAAATTATATTCTAATATCACATTTACATAAGTAAGAAAAATTCACTAACGAAACTAGTATTTCGTTTATCAGGGTGGGTTGAAAAAAACGCTAATAATGTGTGTGAAATTTGAAACAAATGAGGGTTCGCGGGGAAAAAAATGTTTAAATATTTATTTTTTCTCATAGTTTTGGTAAAATCGTAAATTTGATTTTTTTGTAAGAAAAAAAAAATTTATAAAAATAGGGGACAAAGTCGAGGATGAAAAACTAATGTTTTTAGAATTTTCTGAAATACTCGTAAGTGTCGATAAAATCGGGTTTACCGCCGATATAAGACTTTTATGAATTGGTAATTTTTTTTAACCTTCAAACTCTAATTTGAAATTAAAGGTGTTACCTCTTGACGAATTCATGAAATTTCTTCCAAATTTTTTGTGTAAGAAAGAACAATTTTGAAAGGGCGTTTAACATCCATAAAGAAGCAATTTTATGATAAATTTCACTTTTGGGTGTTAATTTCGCGCTAAAATTTTTTTAATATGAGACTTACAAGAAATATTGATATATTAATTATTAATAATTTGCCGTACACAATTCAAATAATTATTTCTAGTGCATTTAATATGTTTTTTAATCAATACAATTGTCCAAATCTGAAAAGTATTTGAGAAATTAATTTAAAAAATTAAATTTTGGTTGATAATCATTGTGCTATAATTACACTGAAATGAACATTGTGATAAAATTATGACCGCGATACTTTGAAAGGCGACGTGTAAAATTGCAGCGTATTACACTGGAAACTATTTGACCTTTACTGTGAATTCACAAGTTACAGCGAATTTACCATTTTTTGGTGTGACTTAAGTTGACGGAACGTCATTTGTGCTTGATAGAGAGCAAAATAACATGCAGCGTGTTATTGACACTTACGGAGACGCGTTTTGGGCCTGATCGACAAATCACGGAAAACCCCGAAGTCGCGAGGAGTCGTGTGACCAGCAGCAAGCTGGCAGGCAAGCGCTTAGGCCCGCTAACAAAGGACGCGTTATTGTAACTTTTTTTTACTCTGGTTTTTACGGTTATCATAAAGAATATATTTCTGAGTGTTCAGTTATTCTACCTCCATTTGTTTATGAGATATTTCTCATTATATGAAACGGACAATTGACAGTTTTAGGTTAGCCCAAAATAAGTGAACTGCAATGTTCACGAAACGTCAGCAAGATTCGTAGCACAAAATTTTTCCACACACGTGGTTGTGAATGTACACGCAGTATGTTATTTTTAGTGGCGTTCGTTTCTTTACGCAAGAGCCTCATTCAGTCACGCAGACTCCTGCAAATTCACTTCGTATTATGTGGGTCAATTAGTTTTTCAACGTAGTACGATGTAAAATAACACAGAATTTTTTTGCAGTACTAATAACTATTTTTTACATGAATTCATGTAGAATTTAGTTAAATAAATAAATTAAGTTTGTTACATTTTACCTTGTTAAAAACCTTAATTTTTTTTATCAAAAATCTTCCAAAAAATAATGGATCAGTATGAACGAGGGAACATTCTAATTAATAACGCTGGAATTGGTGATGAGACTAAATGGAAACTTATGATTGACACAAATTACGTTTGTATTAAAAAAGCGCTTCTCCATATACATTTTTTATAAATTATAAAATTTATATGTGCTGCCAAATATATTACATGTTACAAATTACAGTATATTTATTAATATAAAAAAATCTGATTTACATTATTTAGTAACGTTGTAATCTATAACTTTTCATATGTGTACAAGAAAGCATTGGTGTGTGGGACTTTTTTATTTATGAAACATATGTGAAAACACAAAAGTGGTCAAGGTGAAACCATATTGAATTTTGCCTCAACTGCTAGTGTAGCAGCTCTGTATATGTTTCTAATTTATGCTGGTACAAAATATGCAGTATCTGGTTTTATTTTTTCTATCAAGGTATTTTTCAATAACTAGAAAATAATACAATATTTATATTGAATAGGGACGAGTAAAAAATTCCGAAAAATGAAATTCCCGAAACTCTGTGCCAGAACCGATGGACATTTTTCTAAGCACTTCTACCGGGGCTTTGGAGGTTCAAAACCCACCTTAAGCTTTAGGTCCTTAGATTAACCTAGATCAACACAGGTGTAATATAGGCTTCATAGCAAAAGCGCCAGAGGCATCTGACGGGCTCCTTTGCCCACATTACAAACTAACTAATGTATTTTTTGAAATTGTTTTTTAAATTTTCAATAAAAATAATTCTAAAAAAATTCCTAATGCAGATATTTTTTTGAAAATGTGCATATTATTTTTATAAGTTATTGCTCCTGTAATAAAAATGTTGTACTTGTACTGTTTTTTTTATTTTAAAATATTTGTTTT
Source organism: Amphibolips quercusostensackenii (assembly GCA_032357855.1). Taxonomy (NCBI): domain Eukaryota; kingdom Metazoa; phylum Arthropoda; class Insecta; order Hymenoptera; family Cynipidae; genus Amphibolips; species Amphibolips quercusostensackenii. The sequence goes on along the minus strand of JAUELO010000007.1, from coordinate 76,691 downwards.
AAATTATTGTTATTGTAAATTTAAATTAGCATTTTAAAAAATTCATTAAACACCCAAACAAAAATTTTTATCAAAATATTTCAGTATTTTTTTTTTTAATCCGGGAATTTTCAACTGCGATAATATTATAAACTATGGGAAATTATGTGACTTAGGAATTTTTAAATCCACTAATATTATAAATTGTTTGAAAATTTTTATTGTTTGGAAATTTTCAAAGCGAAATTTATATATGCTGTCAATTAAATAATTTCGGGAATTTAGTATTTCGAATCTTTTTTTCTTCGGGAATTTTACAGTGTAAAGATATTTATTTCTCAGGATTTTGCAGTCGTTCTGTTAAATAAACTAATGTGCTGACATAAACGATATAACTGTGCTCTATCTTTTCAGTGTAATTTAGAAAATTTTGATACTCTTGAAGTATAGACCACAATTAACCATTTTAATTTGTCTTGGAAAATTATTTCTGGAAATGAATCTGTAAATATTACTGAAAAATAAATATCTGTATATTTTTTTTTATTTTTTAGGAATCTTATGAAGAAACTGGTGTTCGCATTTTAGTACTGTACCTGGTTGCACGATTACATATATGACCAGAGATTCAACTAATAATTACCTTAAGGCCATGTGATGAGTGGATCTTGTGACCAGATTCCTACCTTACCGGAACGTTTTTAATTTCCTAACTTATTTTTACACGAAGCGCCACATCGAGATGAAAATTTAGGAGATTAAATAAGAAACACTAAGGAAGGTGAGCCTGGTCCTGAATTTTGATCATTACGAAAAAAAATTTGTTTGTAAATCATTTTTTTTTTTTTGCTTTTTTCATGATTATTAAAATTTAGGACCAGGCCCACGCTTTTTAGTGTTTCTTATTTATTATCACAAATTTTCAACTCAGTGTGGTTCTTCGTGTGAAAATAAGTTAGGAAATCAAAAGGTGTCGGTAAGGTAGGAATCTGGTCACGTGACCTACTCGTCACATGGCCTTAAGGCCACTTAATTTTGCGTCAAGAATTAAATTAGTTTTTAAACCCGCATTGAAACTTTTTAAAGCATTTTTCAATCTTTGATTAATCATTGTTTTCTTATCTCGGAAAAAACTATCTAAATCGTTATGTGTTAACTGCTTGTTTCTAATAAGTTTAATGGTGGATGAAAATATTAAAGTCACGTGATACATTGCTGCAGCCTTATCATTCTTGGCGAGTAAAATTTATTCAAGCCATACGCATGAAAAAAGTATGCTTGATTATAATTAGTGTACGAATTCATAAATTAAATTATGACTGCAGCGATTTTAATTTCATTTTTATTTCCGCAGCCAAATCACATCGCGTGACACTCATACGCATGCATGTATGGTCGATGAGAATATTTTAGTCACGTTATATACCGCATGGCTTCGTTATTGTTTTCATTATAGAGGTGCATAAAAAAACTTGGAGCGAATCATAGCTAGCTGAGCTGAAACATTATTACATTGATACAGGCTTATTATTTTTATTGTGTAAAATTTATTGAAGTCACGCGCATGCAAAAAATATGGTTAATTAAAATTAGAGTGTACAAATTCAAAAATTAAATTCCAACTGCAGCAATTTTGCTTTCATTATTTTTCTGCAGCTCAAACTTATCACATGACACTCATACGCATGCAAAAAGTACATTTAATTAGAATATTATTATTCTGTGATTTCATATCCCAGCAAAAAGATAACTGATTGAATTTATGAAGGACGAAATACATTTTGGAATTCGTTAAAATTAATTTTAATCGCACTTTCTATCTTAGGAACTAGAAGGAATTGACCATCTAATCTAGCCGCATTAAAAGTTAGATATAAAAATTAATATTTATTTGTTGTATCTTCGTCCAAATTTAAGAGAAGAAATCAATGCTTAGCCAGTTGCTCGGCGTGGTTAATTCATAAATTCGCGTATAAATATTTGAAAATTAAATTTAATTATAAAATATTAATCAATGCAATTCATTTTTTGAGATACACTCTAAACTTTATAGAAATCCGTTCGGTTCAATTAATTTTTATGAGCGCTGGCGCATGGAGTTTGTCAGCTCACGGGGTAAGAGACAGTTCCTACTCATGCTTCAAAAACGTCAGCAGCGTAGTGGAAAGGCGCAGTGCGCCGGTACTTACATACGACGATTGCTTATTATTGGAAAATCGTTCACACGTCGCTGACTTTTAATGTTTGAACTGCATTGATTCAATATTACAATGTGATTTTAATTAATTAATAACCCTTTTTAAGTTTACAAATTAGATCCTTCCAAAATGCAAAGATTCTAAGTACAAATTTTACAAATGCTCATATGTAAAAACAACCGATCGCGAGCGAAGAAAGGATCTTTCTCCTTCTGTCGACTCTCGATCTGGGGATCGATGGGTCCAGTACAGTGGCCCAGGGCCCCCATCTCTATGTACATTTGTTAAAATTATTTCCGCCTTTCAAGGAGAGTGACCAATGAGCTCCCTTTTCAGCCCCCCCCCCCTTTCCAAACAAAATCCGCACTTGCGTCCAAAGTTCACACCCACGCGTAGTCAACCGCTGACGCATCCATGAAGGCCGCGGCAACGGTTTCGTTAGCAGAAACAATAAAGTAATTTTGAATTTCGAGCACGTACAAGTTCTCGTAATTCAACTGTTCATGTTTAAAGCAACCGATTGAGGGCCAAGGCCAGTGCGAGGCAATCTAAGAAATTGGTCTTATATCAAGCTTAGAGTGCATATGAAATTTCCTATCTTTCTCTCTTGCTACCTAATATTTTTTTAAAATTTGAAGTTTTATTTTTTGGATTATTCACATTCTACAGATTACCATGACTAAAATGGATTTAGAAAATTTACTTTTGTTATACGTGCGTAAGAAATGCTACCTTGCACGTCTCTATAGCAAACGCTTAATTCAAAATTCCCCACGGAAACATCATTGCAGTGTATTAAAAGTTCGTTCAATAGATGTCTCTACTACCTTTTCATGCAGAAAATATATTTCTCAATGTAAATGTGACACGCTTTTTCTCAAAGCGCGCCAAAGTTTAAATTTTCAAACTGCTTGATGAACACTGCTTCCACCAATGATGATTACTTTCTTACAGTTCTGTCGTTTCAAGAGGTTGAAACCTCAACTTCGCTGTGACGCCGTTCCAAAATTTAATAGACAAGGAAATCCAATTCCTTTAATCAAATAATTAATGTTAAATTAATTAAGGAAAAAAAGTGGAAAGAAACTCCATTGATTCAATATTTCAATTTAATTTTAATTAATTTTGCGATTTTTCACATCACTTGTTTTCCTTTCCGAGAGATTTTTTTTTCGAAGGCCTTAAGCAAGTCTGTTTTCGATTTAAAGTTCATTAGACGAGCCTGGATTCGAAGTATCTCCTGGCTCACTCCGTCTACTAAATAATCGATTAGTTCTTCATTCGGAATCGGTAAACGGTTCGCAAGTATAATTTTCTTATGGAAATAGTTTGCGAACGATTCACCCGTCTGCCACATTCGTGCTTCAAAGTCTTTTCTCAGTGTATGTTTTGCGGGTCTAAAATCAAACATGTGTTGCATCTCGCACAAAAGGTCCAGGATGCTTAAAGTTAGATGCTTCGCCTTGCAGTGAAACCAACTGAGAGCCCTTCCTTTTAAGCGCGAGCTAATCAGGACCTTAGTCGCGTTATCATCAAGATCGTAAACTGTCTTTAGAAGTTCCAGCTGTTGTTCCCAGTTTAAGAAAGTATTGTTAGTGCCGTCATACTCACCTTAGAGTTCTTTAATTGCTCCGATTCCACCAATCGACGAGGATGGTCCATTTGATTCAATGACCTATTGCATGGCTGGCGATGCCGCTCCAATCTGTCTCTCTCTTCTGAAAAGATTTCGCTCTCTTTTCAGGAGCTCTCTCTCCCGTCGCAGCCAATCTCTTTCACGTTCCGTGTCGGCTACTTCGTTTCTTCTCTGTTCCTCTTCGAATCTTCGTTCTTCTTCACGCCTTTGCTTATCAAAAACTCTTTCTTTCTCTGCGGTTCTATGCTCGTCTTCATGTCCCTGTTCTTCGAGAGCTCGCTCTTCTGCAATCCTGCGCTCTTCTGCAGTCCAGCGCTCTTCGACATCAAGAGGCTCCCAAATGTTCGAATCAAATGCTGTTAACCGAGTTATTAACTCTGGTTTGTTACCTGAAAGTGGCAGACCTCTCACGCGTAAGAAGTCTTTCAACTCACTTAACGAGTATTCGCTTGAATCTCTGCCTTTAGGAACCATTTTTATCAGTCTCTATATTCGATTTTCAAGAAAACCACTCTCGCAGAAACAGTCGCGTCTAAATTTCCTTTCCTCTCACATAGAGAGGACCACCGTTTCCACGCACACAGCGATGGAATTATCGTTACAGCTCACACAGAACACACAAAATGGCGGGCCTATGATGCTGGCGTCTAAATTTTCCTTTTCTCTCACATAGAGAGGACCACAGGTTTCAAGCACACAGCGATGGAACTACCGTTGCGTCTTACTTAGAGCACACAAAATGACGGGCATATGCACGCCGTTACCGATTTAGCTTTGTCTCAAACAGAGAAATTAAGGTTTCATGCACACAGCGACAGAACTTTCCACTTGCACATATCACTGATTTTTATAATTGTGACACAAGCCGGAAAAGACTTTAAAGCTCACCCAGAGCAAGGACGGAAAACGATATCACGCGTTCACCATATGTTTGGCACATAGCGACGAGAGAAAACAAAAGATTTCCATTTTTTGGTTCATTCCGCGTTCGCGAATCTCGCTCCCACTTCTGAAACTGTAGACCGCAAGGGGAATAAGAATCAATAAACGGTAAGCGATTGGATTTTACATTTCATTACAACTTTATTTAATTTAAAACTGTTCGTCACACTCGCTCGAACCAGCCTCACTCCGGCCTCCCTCTCGGCTTGCTCACCGGCGTTTAGGCGCACTACCCTCGTTGGAGGGGAGAGGACGGACGCAGACAGCTAATGGGACTTTTAATACATATCAAAACGTAATGTCTCTTACAAATTAATAACCCTTTTTAAATTTACTAATCAGATCCTTCTAAAATTCAAAGATTCTAAGTACAAATTTTACAAATGCTATATGTGAAAAACAACCAGTCGCGACCGAAGGAAGGATCTTTCTCCTTCTGTCGACTCTCGATCTGGGGATCGATGGGTACAGTACAGTGGCCTAGGGCCCCCTTCTCTATGTAAATTTGTTACAATTATTTCCGCCTTTTGAGGAGCGTGACCAGTGAGCTTATTTTTCACCCCCTCCCTCCTTCCAAACAAAATCCGCACGTGTGACCAAAGTTCCCACCCACGCGTAGTCACCCGCTGACGCATCCATGATAGCCGCGACAGCGGTTCCGTTAGCAGAAACAATAAAGTAATTTTCAACATAGGGCACGTACAAGTTTTCGTAATTCATATCCCAAACATCATTTTATAAAATGATCCTTCAGTCTTTAATCAGTAAACCGCGAAACTGGAACCTCAGAAACTAATTTAAATTCTTTGACCAACAAAACTCATTAGCCACTTCCTGTTCAGGTTTCCTATTTAATATACAAGTAATCATATACACAAGGTATTTTTCGCGACAAATTCCATAACGCTGGCATCAGTCTTTTGGAATTTCCATCTTGGCTTTTAACAAAGAAGTCTCTATATACAGTTTTCTTGGAACTATTTTATACAGTTCCTGTTGGTACAAGTCGACCCGACACTTGCGATTGTTTGCTCGCGGACTCGTTGCTCAATATACTATTTCAGGCCAAAAAAAAACATAATACCAAAGTTCCTGTGTCAAAA
>JAUELO010000007.1:28899-40070 GCA_032357855.1 Amphibolips quercusostensackenii | reverse complement strand
CTACCCTTTTCGAATTATAATGCGCGCTTTTCCTATAACATCGCACCCGTTTCAAATTATACTGAACCCTGTTCGAAATATGAGGCGCATCTTCACAATTATACTGCACTCTATTCGATTTAGACTGCTCTCCTTCAAAATATTACAGCACATCTTTGAAATTGACTGCACTTATTTTAAATAATATCGAACCTTTTCAAATTATACCACACCCTTTTCTAATTATAACGCAACCTTTTCTAATTATACCGCAACCTTTCCCAATTATACTGCACCCCTTTCCAATTATATGCATTCATTTCAAATTATACCGCACCCCTTTCAAAATGTACTCTACCCTTTTCGAATTATAATGCGCGCTTTTCCTATAACATCGCACCCGTTTCAAATTATACTGAACCCTGTTCGAATAATGAGGCGCATCTTTCTATTTATACTGCACCCAATTCGAATCATGCTGCACTCTTTTAAAACTATACACCACTCTTTTAAAATTATACTGCATACTTTTAAAATTAGGCCGCACCAATTTCAAATTATATATCACCCCTTTCAAATTATACCGCACCCTTTTCTAGTTATACTTCACCGCTTTCAAATAATGCTGCACCCGTTTCTAATTACACCGCACTCCTTTTGAATTGTAATGCGGACCTTTCGAATTATACTGCGCTATTTTCAAATTATATTGCACCCCTTTCGAATTACACTCTCAATTTTTTAAATAACACTGCTCTTATTTTATATTATACTGCATACTTCTTAAATTAAATCGCACCTCTTTAAAATTAAACTACACCCATTTTAAAATATATCGCTCACCTTTCAAATTATACAGCACCCTTTTCAAATTATACCGCATCCTTTTCAAACTATACCGCTCTTCTTTCAAATAATGCCACAACCCTTTCAAATTATACCACACCCCTTTTCAATTAAAATTCTTGCCTCTCAAATTACACTGCGCACCCTTTCAATTTGAACCGCACCCTTTTCAAATTATACCACACCCCTTTAAAATTATACCGCACCCCTTTTGAATCATAGCGCACATCTTTGGAATTATAATTCACCCATTTCAAATTACACCACACCTTTTTTAAATTACACCATACTTCTTTTGATTTATAATGCGCACCATTCGTATTATAATGCATCTCTGTTAAACTGTACTCTACTCATTTAAAAATATACTGCACACGTTTCAAATAAGGCCCCAATAATTTCAAATTATATTGCTCCTCTTTCAAATTATATTGCCCCTTTTCTAATTATACTGCACCCCTTTCCAATGATATGCATCTATTTCTAATTATACCGCACCTCTTTCCAAATATACTCTACCCATTTCGAATTATAACGCACCCCTTTCAAATGATATTAAACCCCCTTCGAAATATAAGGCGCATCTTTCTAAATATACTGCACTCTATTCCAATTAAACTGTACCCCTCCCGAATTACACTGTCCCTAATTCAAATTATACATAACTGCTTTCACATTATACTGAATCCATTTCCAATTACATCGCACACTTTTTAAAAATATACCGCAGTAATTTCGGATTATAATGCGAACCTTTTGAAGTATTTGCACCCATTTCAAATTACACCACAACCTTTTGAAATTATATCGCACTCTTTTAAATTATACTGAACCCATTTCGAAATATAAAGCATATCTCATTAATTATACTGCGCCTATTTAAATTATACTGCACTCTCTTAAAATTAAACTGCATACCTTCAAAATTGAACTGCACCAATTTCAAATTCTATATTTCCCCTTTTAAATTATACCATACCCTTTTCTAGTTATACTACACCCCTTTTGAATAATGCTGCACCCGTTTCCAATTATACTGCACTCCTTTCGAATTGCAATGCGCACCTTACGAATTACACTACGCTATTTTCACATTGTATTGCACCCCTGTCGAATTACACTCTCCCTTTTTAAAATAAAACTGCTCTTATTTCAAATTATACTGCATACTTATTAAATTAAATCGCACCTTTTCAAAATTGAACTACACCCATTTCAAAATATACTACTCACCTTTTAAATTGAACAGCACCCTTTTCTAATCATAACACGCTTCTTGTAAATTAAAATGCGCAAATTCTAAATTTTACTGCACCCTTTTCAAATTATATCGCATTCATTTTAAATTGTAATGCGCATCTTTCGAATTATAATGCACCCATTTTAAAATGTACTGCACACGTTTCAAATAAAGGCTTGATGATTTTAAATTATATTGCTCCCTTTTTAAATTGAACGGCATCTTTTTCTAGTTATAGTGCACCCCTTTCGATTTACACTGCATCCATTTCCAATTATACCGCACTTATTTAAAATTATAATGCACACCTTTCAAATAATAATGTACCCTTTTCAAATTGTAGTGCACACATTTTAAATTAAGCTGTTATGATTTTAAATTATATTGCTCCCCTTTTGAATTTAACGGCATTTTTTATATTTAAAGTGCACCCCACTCGATTTATACTGCATCCATTTCCAATTATACCGCACCTTTTTTAAAATATATCGCACCCCTTTCGGGTTATAATGCGCACCTTCAAAATTTCACTGCACCCCTTCCAAATAAAACCACAACCTATTTAAATAATACGGCACCCTTGTCGAATCACACTGTCCGTTTTTAAGTTGCAACTTTCCCCTTTCAAATTATACTCCTTAATAAATTTTACAGCACTCCTTCAAAATTAAAGTACGAGAATTTTAAAATATACTGCTCACCTTTCAAATTATACTGCTTTTTTCAAATTAGGCTCCACCCTTTTCAAATTACATAGCACCATTTTTATATTTTACCGCACCCCTTTTCAATCAAACCGCACTCGTTTCAAAATATAATGCTTGCGTTTCGAATTATAATGCAAACTTTTCAAATTAAACCGCACCCCTCTCGAATTATACTGCACCTCTTTCAAATAATACCACTCTCTCTTCAAATGATACCGCACCCCTTTCAAATTATAATACGCATTTTTTTAATTATAAAGCTTCTCTTTTAAATTACACCGCACCTTTTTCAAATTACACCAAACCCGTTTTAAATTACACCACAACATTTTCACATTTTACCGCACTCCTTTCAAATTATACCGCGCCCTTTTCTAGTTATATTGCATCTCTTTAAAATTATGCTGCACTCGCTTTTAATTATATTGACCCCTTTGGAATTATATTTTTATTTTTATAATCAATTATTATTTTATTATTATTAATATTTATATTGCAATTTTTTTAAATTATACTGCACCCTTGTCGAATCACACTGTCCGTTTTTGAGTTGCAACTTTCCCCTTTCAAATTATACTCCTAAATAAATTTTACCGCACTCCTTGAAAATTAAATTACGGGCATTTTAAAATATACTGCTTACTGTTCCAATTATGCTGCTCTTTTCAAATTATACTGCACCCTTTTCAAATTACATAGCACTATTTTTATATTTTACCGCACCCCTTTTCAATTACACCGCACTCATTTCAAAATAAAACGCTTGCCTTTCAAATGACAACGCAACCTTTTCAAATTATATTGCACCTTCGTCAAATGATACCGCACCCCTTTCAAATTATAATACGCATTTTTTTAATTATAAAGCTTCTCTTTAAAATTACACCGCACCTTTTTCAAATTACACCAAACCCATTTTAAATTACACCACAACATTTTCACATTTTACCGCACTCCTTTCAAATTATACCGCACCCTTTTCTAGTTATATTGCATCTCATTAAAATTATGCTGCACTCGCTTTTAATTATATTGACCCCTTTGTAATTTTATTTTTTACATTTTTATTATCAATTATTATTTTATTTTTATTAATGTTTATATTGCACCTTTTAAAATTTAGATTGCACCCTTGTCAAATCACACTGTCCGTTTTTGAGTTGCAACTTTCCCCTTTCAAATTATACTCCTAAGTAAATTTTACCGCACTCCTTGAAAATTAAATTACGGGCATTTTAAAATATACTGCTTACTGTTCAAATTATACTGCACCCTTTTCAAATTACATAGCACCATTTTTATATTTTACCGCACACCTTTTCAATTAAACCGCACTCATTTCAAAATAAAACGCTTGCCTTTCAAATGACAACGCCACCTTTTCAAATTATATTGCAACCCTCTTGAATTATACTGCACCCATTTCTAATGATAGCCCACGCCTTTCGAATGACACTTCACCACTCTTTTTAAATTTTATCGAATCTTTTCTACGATACTTTGCAAATTCAAAAAAAATAAATAATGCTTTAAGCAATTTTCATCAACAAATTTAGTGTTTAACTATTTTTCAACAAATTGGCTTAATTTGTTAACGGAAACAACTAAGAAGGTCTTTACGATGACTTTTTTTATGCTTTGCAAACTCCTAAAAATTACTAACAATTTAAATAATTTACAAACAAAAACTCAGAGTTTTGCTATTATCAGTAATTAAACAATTTTCATGAACAGATTTAGAGTTTGTCTATTTTCGAACAATTAGGAACCAACTAAGAATGTCTTTTTATTGACTCTTCTCCATGATGCATTGCAAATTCTAAAAAATTATTAATTATTCAAATAATTTTCATTAACAAAATAAGCGTTTGACTATTTTTTAGACAAAAGGCTTAATTTATTTATTCCACCAACTATAAATGTCCTTCTAATGACTCTTTTTTATAATGCTTTGCAAATTTACAAGAATTATTATTTACTTAAGCAATTTTTGTAAACATATTCACAGTATTTTTAGGTTTAATTTTTGCTTACGAAATTGACTAAAAATGTCTTTGCGATAACTCTTTGCTATGATGTTTTGAAAATCCCAAAGAATAATTAATTATTTAAATAATTTTTAATCAACAAATTCAGGGTTTGACAACTTTTAGCGAATAGGCTCAATTTGTTCACGAAATTAACAAAGAATGTTTTTCTAATAACTCTTTTCTATAATGCTTTGCAAATTTACAAGAATTCTTAATTATTCAAAAACTTTTTAAGAACAAATTTAGATTTTGGCTATTTTTTAGTGATAAGGCTCAATTTGTTTATAAAATTCACAAAGAATGTGTTAGAAATAAGTCTTTTCTACGATACTTTACCAATTTACAAGAAATATCAATTATTTTAAAAAAATTTATAAACAAATTCAGAGTTTATCTATCTTTGCATAAATAGGCTTTATTTTTGTTTGCAAAATTAACTAAAAATGTCTTTGCAATTATTCTTTTCTATGATACTTTAAAAATTACTAACAATTATTAATTACTTGAACAATTTTTATAAACATATTCAGAGTTTAGCTATTTTTCAACGAATAGGCTCAATTTGTTTACGGAATCAACTAAGAATGTTTTTATGGTTACTCTTACTACGATGCTTTGCAAATCTCAAAGAATAATTAATTATTAAAATAATTTACATAAACAAATTCAAAGTTGGTTTAATTTTTAGCAAATGGGCTCATTTTTTTACAGAATTTACTATGTATATCTTTTCAATGATTTTTTATGGTTTGCAAATTTAAAAAAATAAATTATTATTGGAACATTTTTTATAAACAAATTTTAAGTTTAGCTACTTTTTAGAGAATAAATTCAATTTTTATAAACAAATTTTAAGTTTAGCTACTTTTTAGAGAATAAATTCAATTTTTTTAAACAACCAACATTAAAAATTGATTCCTTTTGGTTAAAAATTGAGCTGCTTGTAGAAAATTCAACAATTTTGTAAAATTCATTAATTATGTTTCAAATTTCGTCAATTTAATTGCAAATTCATCTCTTTGATTGAAAATTAATTTTTTTTGTTAAAAAATTAATTTTTTGAACTGAAAATGTAACTATTCTATTCTTGTTTGAAAATTTATATTTTTTTGTTTAAATTTCAACAACTTAGTTTAAAGTTAAAGAACTTGTTTAAAAAATTAATTTTTGGTTGAAGATTCATAATTTCGCTTTTTACTTGAAAATTAAACTACTTGTCTGGAAATCGATCTTCCTTAAGTTAAAATTAATTTTTTTGGTTAAAAATTGATGTTCTTGTCTGAAAATTGAACTATTTTGGAATAAAATTCAACAATTTGATAAGAAATGAAACTACTAATTGAAAATTCAATCATTTTGTAGAAAGTTAACTAAAAAAAATCATATTTTAGGATTGAAAATTCAACTGTTTTGCAGAAAAATGAAACTTTATTTTGGGTTAAAAATTTAGCCTTTATAAGTTAAAAATTCATCTCTTTGTTTGAAAATTCAATTATTTTATTGAAAATTAAAATTTTAAGCCAAACAACGCACGATATGAAAAAAATGTGAAAAAAAGAAAAACGCTGATTTTTGAAAGCCCTATAAGATTTTTTAAACAAATTTTTCCATTTTTTTGGAAAATCGAAAATTAAGATTTTGGGGCAAACGGTTCTGGTTTTAACCATAAAAAAAAAAAAATACATTTTGCGGTCAAACTATGCAATAGACGAAAAAATATGGAAGAACAAAAATTGTGCACCTGAAAAAATCTACAAATTTTTTAATAATTATTTTTTGATAGGACGCATAATTTTTATTTTATTTGTAAAAAAACAACATTAAAAATATTTTTAAAATAAAATTTTTAGAAAAACGACGCAAGCTACGAAAAAGACGAATAAAAGAAAATTTCGCACTAAAAAAGTCTTCGTTTTCGTAAAAAAACAACATTAAAAGTAAAAAATAAATTTTTGGACAAACGACACAAGATACGAAAAAATAAATAGACAGAAGTTGTATATCTAAAAAAGAACTCCAAATTTATTATAAATCATTATTTCATATACGGCGTATTTTTTTTTAATCGTAAAAAATAACATCAATGAAAAAAATTAATTTTTTGGAAGAACAACACAAGGTGTGAAAAAAATTGATTTATAAAAGTTGTTCATCCAAAAAATATCTACCAATTTTTTTAAAATTATTTTTTTAAAAAAAGCATATTTTTTGTTTGAAAATAAAAAATAAAAGTAAAAATAAACAAAGTAAGTTTTTGAAAAAAAGACACGAGGTGCAATAAAATATTAATTAACCGAATTGTTTTTTTTTTATAAAATGCGCAAATTTTTTTATTCATAAGATAAAGTAATAAAAATTAATTTTTAATAAGAATTAATGTGAAATAAAGAACAGATATTATAGTAATCATAAAAAATAAAATTTGTACTTTATTTTGCAATATTTGAATCAGCAGTTCGGGACTGAGGTGTAGAAATAAATATAAAATATATTTAATACGTAGAAAAGTTTGAATTTTGAAAAAAATCGAGTGCCAAGCATGACATGCATGATGAGAATGTTTTCGTTAAAGCCCAAAGAGCTTCAACAAAAGAGAATTCACAATCATTAAATGACAGTTGCTGATGCTAAGTCAAAAATTCATGCACTTTTTTGACAATTTGTTTTTTTGGTCAAAAATTAAAAATCTTCCTCTAAAATTTATCTTTTTGGTTAAAAACTGAACTATTTTGTTAAAAAGTCAATTATTTGGTTTAAAGTTCATTCCTTCTGTTGAATATTTGTCTTTTTTGGTGAATAATATATCTCCTTTCTTGAAAATTTACCTTTTTGGTTAAAAATTCAACGATTAGATTAAAAATTAAACTTTGTGTTTTAAGTTCAAAATTCATCATCTAAGTTAAAAATTTAACTATTTTATGGAAAATTCGTTTTTTGTTGGAAAATTAATTTTTTTAATTGGAAATTCATCTTTTTTGTTGAAAATTAATTTATTTAACTGAAAATTGACGTATTACAATTCATATTGTAAATCAAACTTTTTTAGTTGAATATTAAAAACTATTTGGTTCAAAATTGATCCCTTTGGTTGAGCATTTATATATTTTGGGAAAAAATTAATTGTTAAAATAAAAAATACAACTATTTCATTTTTGGTTAAAAATAAATTTTTTCAACTGAGAAAAATAGAACTATTATGGTTGAAATTCGAGTATTTGATTGGAAATTGATTTTTTTAGTTGAAAATTAGACTAGTTGTAGAAAATTGATGTATTTTAATGAAAATTTGTTTTTTCATTTAAAATAAAATTTTCAAATTGAAGAAAAAGAATTTTTTTGGTAAAAATTTGAATATTTTGTTGTAAACTCGTTTATTTTTTGAAAAAAAAATACATTTTTTTAACTGAAAATTTAATTATTCCATGTACGATGGAGAACTTATCTTTTTGGTTAAAAATTCAAGTATTTTATTCAAAATTAATTTTTTTTTTTTAAACTTTACTTTCAAGTTTAAAAATCCATCTCTTTGGTTGAGAAGTTAACCATTTTGCTAAAAAATTACTTTCTTAAATTAAAAATGTAACTATTCCATTTTTTATTAAAAATTCGATTTTTCGGTTTAAAATTAATTTTTAACTGAAAAAATTGAACTACTTTGTTTAAAATTTAAATGTTTTATTGAAAATTTATTTTTTTGAAGAAAATTAATTTTTTCAACTGAAAATTTTAATTATTCGATATTTAGCTAAGAACTTACATTTTTGGTTGAAAATTTAACTATTTTATTTAAATTTGATTTTTTTAGTTAAAAATTTAACTAGTTGTTAAAAATTCATTTATTATGTTGAAATTTGTTTTTTTTATAGATAAAAATTAATTTTTCAACTTGAAAAAGAGAACTGTATTGTTAAAAATGAACTATTTGATTTAAAATCGTTTTTTTCCGGAAGATTAATTTTTTTTATTGAAAAATTTAATTATTCCATTTTTGGATGAGAAATTATCTTTGTTTTTAAATTAAACTATTTGATTGAGAACTGATTTTTTAGTTAAAAATTAGATTATCTGTTCAAAATATATGTGTTTTATTTGAAAAAAATTAATTTTTCTAACTGAAAAACTAGAACTGTTTTGTTAATTATTTAACTCTTTTATTAAAAATTCGTTTATTTTTTGCAAAAAATTAATTTTTGACTGAAACTGTAATTAATCCATTTTTGGTGCAGATTTTTGTTGTTTAAAATTTAACTATTTGATTAAGAATTTATTTTTTCATTATTGAAAATTTGACTAGTTGCTGAAAATTAATCAATTCTGTTTGAAAATTGTTTTCTTGGCTTAATGTTATTTTTTTAAATTGAAAAAATAGAATTATATTGGTCAAAATTGAAATATTTTGTTAAAAATTCGTTTATTATTTGCAGAAAATTAATTTTTCAAACTGAAAATTTAATTAATCCCTTTTTGGTTGAGAATTTATCTTTTCGGTTGTATTTCAACTATTTGATTGAAAATTTATTTTTTTAGTTGAAAATTCGACTAGTTGTTGAAAATTTATGTACTTCGTTGAAAATTTTTTTTTTGTTAACAATAATTTTTTTAACTAAAAAACCATATTGGTAAAAATTAAACTATTGACTAAATTTAACTATTTGATTCAAATTTTTATTTTTTTTTTTTTGAAATTTCTTTAGTTTTTAAAAATTCACATATTTTGTTGAGATTTTTCTTTCAGGAAATTCAAATTCTTGCTTAAAAATTTAATGATTTCGTTGAAAATAAACTTTATTAACTAACAAACTTAACTATTCCATTTTTTATTGTAAAATAATTTTTTTTAGTTAAAAACTCGGCAATTTTGTTCTAAATTCATGTATTTGTTTTAAATATTGTCTTTCATCTTTTTGGGTAAAAAAGCATCAGTTTTTAATAAAAAGTTTAACCAAATCTTGGTATGAATATAAACTATTAATTTCGTTGAGTATTTATCGTTTTTGTTAAAAATATAATTACTTGTCTGAAAGTTTTGTGTTAAAAATTTATATATTTTTTGTCAAACTTAATTATTAGAAAAAATTTATTTTTAAAATTCAAAAATTGAACTATTTTGCTAAAAAAGTATTGCTTTTTGGTTAAAAAGTTTATTTTTCAACTCACAATTGACCTATTCAAGTAAAAGATTTATCATTTCAGTTAAAGACTTATTTCTTCGGTTAAATTTTTTTTTGTAAACTTCGATTTTTGGTTCAAAATTTATTTCTTTAGTTAAAAATTTAGTTTTTTAGTTGAAAATTCAATTATTTGGTTAACAATTTATCCTCTTACATGGAAATTATTTTTTTTTGCTGAAAATTGAAATATTTTGGGTAACACTTTAACTATATTGTTGAATTTTTTTATTTTTTGTTTGAAAATTGATTTTTTTCGGTTAAAATTCAAGTATTTCGTTAAAAATTTCTTCCCCTGATTGAAAATTGAACTATTTTATTAGAAATTCATTTCTTTGGCTAAAAGTTAATGTATTTTGTTGAAAATTCATCATTTTGGTGGAAAATTAATCTTCTTGGTTCCAAATTGATCTTTTTGTTTGGAAATTTATTTTTTTTTTGTTAGAAATTAAACTAATTTGTTAGAAATTACTTCCTTTGGCTGAAAATTCAACTATTTGGTTGAAAATTAATGTATTTTGTTAAAAATTTATTCTTTTTTGTGGAAAATAAAATTTATTGCTTGAATATTTATCTTTTTGTTTAATAATTTATTACTTTATTTGAAAATCTAACTATTTTTTAGAATTTTTTTTTTATTAAAGATTTGAGTTTTTGGTTGAAAATTCATCTTTTTCGTAGCAAATAAATTTTATTGTTTAAAAATTTATCGCTTCGTTTCAAAATTTGTTTGATTGAAAATTCAACCATTTTGTTGAAAAATTATTTCTTTATTTGAAAATTTATATTTTTGGGTAAAAACTTAGTCTTCTTAGTTAAAAATTGATCTTTTTGTTTAAAAATTTTTTTTTTTATCAAAAATTAAGATATTTTGTTTAAAATTCGAGAATTTTGTTAAAAGTTAATTTTTTTGTAGAAAATTAATCTTCTTGATTAAAAATTTACCTTTTTGTTTGAAAATTCATTTATTTTGTTGAAAAGAAATGAATTTTCGAACAAGAAGGTAAATTTTTTAATGAAGAAGATTAATTTTCATAAAAAAAAAAGATAAATTTTTAACAAATTACTCGAAACTATTTTGTTAGAAATTTATTTATTTTCTTTGAAAATTCGATTATTTTGTTGAAAATTCATTTTTTTGGTAGAAAATTAATGTCACTATTTAAAAACTTATCTTTTTGTTTAAAAATTTATTTAATAT
>JAUELO010000006.1:2833867-2844072 GCA_032357855.1 Amphibolips quercusostensackenii | reverse complement strand
TTGAGAAGGAACTGAAAACCAATTCGAAACGCGTAGATGCTTTATTATAAAAAATGAATTTAACATTTATGCTCGTAATTTACAAAATATATTTCTATTTTTTATATTTCTATTTATTATCTCTCTTTTTTCTCAGTTTCTATTTAATATTTACCTTTAATAAAATTTAAATTACAATTTCTCGATAAATAAATATTAAATATTCCAAATTGTACCTGTAATAAAATTCGTTTATCCATTTTCATAAATACACAAAATTTGAAATGCATAAATTATTAACAATAATTTAAAAAAATTTTAAAAGATTACATTAAATAACATGATATTTTTTGTTTACTGAATGCTTATTTTATTTTTTGACCTAATGCTCAGAAAATATTAAAAACCATTCACGTACCACTCGAACATGTTAGAAATATAATTACTTCTAATTGATAATATTAAATAAAAAAATTGTATTTTTAAACATTTCAAATAGGCGAGCCAATGGCAGGCAATAAAGCGCCTCATGCAACGCATGCGCAGTAGAGCAGAGGGCCCACATTGGCAGCACTGCCGATGACTCCGACGAAAAGCTTCTTGCATATGAATACGCCTTATGTTGACAACTTTGTTACATAACCTGCAAATGATATTTATTAGGTCAGCCCCCTGCATCTCTGAGTTGAAAGTGTCCTGAATGTTGACCGTGGCGCTGATTGTTCACGAGGCTTAGATTCAACAAAATGCATTCGAAGAAACGTAAAAATTCCATTTTTTAAAAATGAAAACTATTTTATCCCATTCTTTTTCACCAGTCGTTGATCTAGAATATTTGCTATATTTTTTAAAGCAATATTTATTGCCAAAAATGGTTTAATGCTCGAGTTATAGACGTAAAGTCTCGATTTTGTTTGCGGAAAGTTCAAATGACGATTCTGTTATTTCTATTTAAATATTGATAATAACATTTATTGTCTCTAATGAATTAGAATATTATGTTACTATTCCCGTATAATTATTAGTTATCAATAATTATTTAACATTTTTCAAAAAGTAAAAATAAGTATTGTCTTAAAAAATATGTATAAGTTTCTAAATTAAAGTCTGGTAAATAAAAATTTGATCAGATAGTTTTTATGAAAAGGCAGTTGAATTTTTACGTTTTTCCCCATGCATTTCTTTAAATTTAGGCCTCGTAAACAATCAGCGCTACCTGTCGGACCCAGTCAAATCTTACGACACCTGTTTTCAAAGACACAGGGGGCTGACTAAACATGTATTTTATTATTATCTACAGTCTCTTATTTGTGAATCTCACAATGTTTTAGGTATTTCAATTCGAATTAAGTACAAAAATGGTCAAAAAATATATTCAATTACTTCTAATTAGTTATTTCTTTATATTTTTAGTTTCTTACTTCCCCACCCCTGCTGGGCGTGAACAAAGATATTATGTCTGAATTCGGTACCTCACTAGCGAACCTACAATAAGTTCTAGGAACTAAAAAAATGCTATCAGTCAGAAGGAGATGGATATGTCTCTGTCTCTCCTTAACCAATAGCTTTTTTCTAGTTCTTGGAATTTAGGATAGGTTCGCTAGTGAGGTGCCGCATCTAGGTTTATAATATCTTTGGCATCATGGCACGAAAACGACGCGCACCATACCTCTTTCCTGCCAGGAGAAGGTAATCACCACACGTTGTGTTTCGAATCCAGTTTTCATAATGGCATCTCAATCTTTTTCTTCAATTTTAAGATGCCATCGAATTCTTCAATCAATTTACTATAATCCTCTGTATTTATTTCAGTTTCCCATTCGCCTGGAATCATGTCAGACGTCGAAGCGTAAGTTGTATTTTTTCGTACATTTTCAACAAGTCTGTGCTAATTTATCATTCTTTAGAGCAATTTATCATCAAGTAGTTCATAGCAGTTTTATTTTTACCTGATTTTTGATTAATTTGAACCAAAAAAAGTTAATTTTTGTTAGTTTTTGAAGTAATTTCCACATGTCAAATTTGAACATAACCTCCAAGTGAGAATGCTTTTTCGAATAATTTATTATTGCTTTTGCAGTTTCAGCGATTAGTTGATGAAATTATACCTTATGGGGATAATTCTATTTTCTTTTTGAGCAAAAGAAAGTTTAATTAGAAAGTTAAAAAAAAATCGTGAAACATAACCTCTGCTTTTTTGTTTAAAGATTCACTATAAAATTCTATGTGAAAATTTTTGTAATATTGTTGCAGAAATATATGTGAAATTACTCGCCTCGTGTTAAAATCACATACAATAATTGTGATTTTCTTGTAATTTGAGACTAAGAATGACTGACCTTAAGTCCTATCATCCAGACTGGAATTTTAAATTTCTTTTACAAATCAAAAATTCACTTGAATATTATTTAATTAGTCTTTTTTTTAATTTATCTTAAATTACTTTTTTAAAAATTTAATTTCTTAGAATTGTCTTATTCTAACACCCTAAATTCTATCGAATTCGCTTTAATTCTTCTGAATTTGATCAATTCTACTCAGATGGATTTTTAAAAAGGATTCGATCATATCTTTTGAATTCTTATAGATCCACTCCAATTTCACTTAAATCAGTGGAATGTTTTTTATAATAAATAATTTTATCTGAAGATTCATCTTTGTGGGTTAAAACTGAAAATTTTTTAGAGTCAATTAATTAAACATTTATTTTGTTAAAAATTCGTTTCTTCTTGGTTGAAAACAAAAACTATTTTAATCAAAAATTTAATTTATTTTTTTATAATTATTTTTTGGGTTTTTTTCTTTGTTAAAAATTCATGTTTTAACTGTAATTTGAGCAATTTTATTATTTTGTTAAAAATTGTCTTAGTTAAAAATCCATGTATTTTATTGAAATTTAATTTTTTCTTTGTAAACTGAACTATTTTGTAAAGAAGATAATTATTTGTTTGAAAATTAATTTATTTTATTAAAAATTCATTTCTTTTGGTAGAAAATTTATCTTCTTGATTGGAAATTTATCCTTCTGGTGAAAACTTCTTTTTTCTTTCGTTAAAAACTGATTTTTTAACTAAAAATTGAATCTTTCTATTTTTCGTTCAAATTTTATCTTTTACAGTTAAAAATTTACCTACTTGTTTAAGATTCTTGACTTTAGTTTTAAAAAATTTCTTAGTAGAGGATCCATGTATTTTATTGAAATTTCGTTTTTTTTTTCGTCCAAAAAAAAAATTAAAAATCCGTCTTTTGGGTTGAAAACTGTACTATTTTGTTAAAATTTCATTTACTTTGCTAAAAATTTATTGTTTTTTTTTTCAATAGAAAATTTATTTTCTTGATTGAAAATTCATCTTTTTAGGTCGTAAAATTTAACTAAATTCTACAAATTTTCTTTCTCAGTAACTTTTGGTTGAAAATAGACCATTTTTAATTAAAAATTCATTATTTTGTTAAAACGTAATCCTCGTTGAAAATCAGTTGTTTTTTTTGTTCTTGAAAATTTATCTTTTTTAGAACAAAAATCAAATACTTGGTTGAAAGGTAAACTACTTTGTTAAAAATTCCCTTTTCTGGTTAAAAATGCTTGAATTTTATTTTCTTCAAAGTCCTTTTTTTTAAATTGTTTTTTTATTTTTTGATGAAAATTTATTGTTTTTAGTTAAAATTTCAACTGCTTGGTTAAAAATTCCTTTTTTTGGAACTGCTAAATTTCTTCTTTTTTTAGAGAGAGAGAGAGAGAGAAATCGTCTTTCTTAGTTAAAAATCCATGTATCTTTTTGCTTAAAAATTTATTTTATTGGTTAAAAATTCGTTTTCTTTTTTGTTGAAAATTAATTTTCTTGACTGAATAGTTAACTGTTCCACTTTTGGTTAAAAATATATATTTTTAAATTAAAAATTTATCTATTTCGATGAAAAATTCTGTTTTTGTTGTTGTTTTTTAAATTAATTCTTTTAACTAAAAATTAATTTTCCCATTTTTAGTCAAAAATTTATCTTTTTCGTTAAAAAATTGAACTGCTTGACTAAGATTCTTGACTTTAGTTTTAAAAATGTTATTTTCTTAAAAGTTCTTTTATTTTATTTAACTTTTGAACTGAAAAATTACTTATTGCATTTTTAGTTGAATGAAAAATTTACCTTTTTCATTTCCAGATTTAAATGTACCTATTTTCAGTTAAAAATTCAACTACTTGTTTAAAAATTCCCTTTTCTGTCTAGAAAATTTGTTTTTTGTTTTGTTAAAAATTAATTTTTTAACTGAAAATGGAACTGTTTTATTTTTTTTAATTGTTGAAAATTCATTTATTTTGTTGAATATTCGTTTCTTTTGATATAAATTTTATCTTCTTGTTTGAAAATGTATCTTTTTGGGTGAAAACTAAACTGCTTTGTTTAAAAGTCAATTATTTGAATGATATTTATTTATTATGGTAAAAATTTATTTACTTTAGTAGAAAATTTATCTTCTTGCTTGAAAATCCATCTTTTTGGTTAAAAATTTGTTTTCTTTTTAGTTAAAAGTTTATTCTTATAACTAAAAGTTTAATTCTTTTACTTTTGTTTGAAAATAGAATATTTTTAAATTAAAAATTCATGATTTTGGTTGAAAGTTTGTCTTTGGTTTGAAAATGTAACTATTGTGCAAAATTCGTTGTTTTTTTTTGTTGGAAATAAATTTTTTTAACTAAAAATTAAACTTTCATTTTTAGTTAAAAATTTATGTTTTTCTGTGAAACATTCAACTACTTATTGAAGATTCTTAACTTTAGTCACAATTTCATTACATTTTCTCAAAATTTCGTTTTTTTTCAAATAAAAATTATTCTTTCAACTGAAAATTTATCTTTTTTAGTTCAAAATTCAACTACTTGGTTGAAAGCTGAACTACTAGGTAAAAATTTCAATTTCTGGTTGAAGCTCCTTGCTTTAGTAGAAAATTTAATTATCTGCTTCAAAATTGTTTTTTTTTTTCTTGTAAAAAACTGTTCTTGGTTGAAAATTCATTTATTTTGTTCAAAATTCGTTTCTTTTGATGTAAATTTCATCTTTTTGTTTGAAAATGTATTTTTTTGAGTGAAAACTAAACTATTTTGTTTGAGAGTCAATTATTTGAATGGTATTTATTTATTTTGGTAAAAAAATCATTTACTTCAGTAAAAAATTTATCCTCCTGCTTGAAAATCCATCTTTTCGGTTGAAAATTTGCTTTCTTTTTTGTTGAAAGTTAATTCTTTTAACTGAAAATTTAACTATATTGTGCAAAATTCGTTGTTTTTTTTGTTGGAAATAAATTTTTTTAACTAAAAATTGAACTTTCATTTTTAGTTGAAAATTTATCTTTTTTAGTTAAACATTCAACTACTTATTGAAGATTCTTAACTTTAGTCACAATTTTCTTACATTTTCTCACAATTTCTTTTTTCTGTTTTTAATAAAAATTATTCTTTTAACTGAAAATTGAACTGATCCATTTTTTTTAAAATTGTCTTCGTTGAAAAATAATCTTTTTGGTTAAAAACTAAAGTATTTTGTTTAAAAATCAGTTATATAGTTGAAAATTCTTCTTTTTGCTCAAAAATTTAATAATTTCTTAAAAATTCGTTTTTTTTCTTTTTTTTTTTTATTAATTTTTCATCTGAAACTTGAGTCATTTCATTTTTTTGTGAAAAGTTGTCTTTCTTGGTTGAAATTCTATGTATGTTGATTTTTTTTTTTTTTTTTTTAAGAAAATTAATCGTTTTGCTTGAAAATTCATCTTTTTGATTGAAAATTTAATTTTTTTTTTGTCAAAAAATTAACTGCCTTGTTAAAAATTCGTTTTATTTTTGTTAAAAATTACATTGTTTTACTGAAAACTTAAGTATTTCAATTTTGTTTGTAAATCTATCTTTTTCAATTAAAATTTCAACGACTAGGTTGGTAATTTATGTATTTTGTATTAAACTCGTCTTTCGGTAGAAAATTAATCTTGGTTAAAAATTCATTTTTTTCAAACAAAAACTCAGGTATATGGATGGAAGTTAAAGTACTTTGTTAAAAATTTATTTTTTGTTTGAGATTTTCAATTTTCGTTAAAAATTCATCTCTGATTAAAATTTTTTTTTTTTTTTTAACAATTTATTTCCTTTTTTTGAAAATCAGTTTTCGGTTGAAAATGTATCCTTTTTAGGAAAACATTCAACTATTTTTATGAAAATTCCTGTATTTTGTTCAAAACTCGACTTTTTCGGATGAAAATTAATTTTCTCGGTGGACAGTTCATGCTTTTGGTTAATAATTCAATTACTTGGTTAAAAATTATTTTACTTTGTAGTAAATTCAACAATATTGTGAAAAGTTCATTTTTTATTGAAAATTTAACTTTTGATGAAAAAAAAATTTTTTTTAATCTTATTGGTCTCTGGTTAAAAATTTACTTTTTTCATATGAAAGTTAACTATATGGTTGAAAGTTAAGCTACTTTGTTAACAAATTATTTTTTGGTTGGAGGTACATCGATTTAGTTGAATGTTAATCTTTTTGGTTGAAAATTAAACTATTTTATTAAAAAATCGTGGTATGTTTATATTTCATGATTCATAATTTTATTTGAAAATTTTTTTATTGGTAATAAATTCACCTATAAAGTTAAAAATTCTACTCTTTGGTTGAAAGTTCTTGTATTTTGTTAGAAAATTCGTCTGTTTCAAGAGAGCATTATTCTTCTTGCTTAAAAATCCATGTTCCTTGTTGAAGTTCAACTAATTGTTAGAAAATTAATCTACTTTGTTGAAAATTACACAATTTTGTAAATAAAAAAATTATTCTTGTTGGTAGAAGTCAACTGTTTTGTTAAAAGTTCGTATTTCTGATTAAAAATTAATCTGTGTAGAAAATTGAATTGTTTTGTTATAAAAATCGTTTTTTTTTTTTTTTTTATTAATTTTTTAACTAAAAATCTATTATTTTTTTTTTAGTTGATCTTTTTTATTTGAATATTAATCTATTTGCTTAAAAGTCCATGTACTTTTGTTGAAAATTAAACAATTTTGTTAAAAAATAGTTTAAAATCTATAGCTTTAGGGTTAATCTTTTTTATAAAATGTAATTTAATATCGAATGCAATTATTTTCAGTGATGATGTTCCCTCCGCGGTGACTGCTGGAGGTCCCATGGACATTAACACAGCTCTTCAAGAGGTTTTGAAAAATTCTCTCATTCACGATGGAGTCGTTCACGGACTTCACGAAGCTGCTAAAGCCCTCGACAAGTAATTATCTTTCTTTTCCTTTTCACATATTTTTTATTAATCCTTTATCATTTTAGTTAAAAATTTAACTGTTTTGTTCAAAATTATTTATTTGTATTGTTTTGTTCGTAATTAATTTTTTTTACTAAAAATTTAATAACTCTAGCTGAAAATGTCCTCACTTTAGTTGAAAATCTTTATTTCTTGGGTCAAAAAAGTAACTATTTTCGTAAAAATTAATAACTGAAAATTTAGCTATTTCATTCTCGGTTAAAAAGTGATAATTTTTGGTTGAAAATTCAATTATTTGGCGGAAAATTCGTTTGAAATTATTCATTTCTGGACATTTTTAATTTAAAATCGATCAAGATTATTCAATTTGAAGTTGACCTAATTTTCAAATTTTCTGGAATTTTTCAATTTCGGGGGCTTTTCATTAAAAGTTATATAATCTCAATTTTGAAATTATTTTCATCTAAATTAGAAATCGTAAAATTTAAATTACTTTCCTATTTTCAAAATTTTAATCTAAAATTATTAAATTTAAAATTGTCCGATTTTTTAAATTTTAATATGAAATTTTTCAGTTTAGAAGCGCTTTTTTAATTAAAAATAGTAAAATCTTAATTTGAAAGTTATTCCATTTTTAACGCTTTTATTTAGAAGTTGTACATTTTCAAGTCCTCAACATTTGAAATCATTTGATTTTGAAATTATTTAATTCTGGAAGTTTTCAATTTTAAGTTTTTGAAATTTTAGCAATTCTAATTAAAAATGATCAAATTTAAATTACTTTTCGATTTTAAAAATTTTAATCTAAAATGATTCACTTTGCGATTGTCCTTTTTCTAAAATTTCAATCTAAAATTATTTCATTTGTAATTATTCATTTCTGGACATTTTCAGTTTAAAATTGTACTATTTTGCACATTTTAATCCAAAAGTTTTAAAAAGTTTTCGCGCATTTAGTTGTAATAAAATTTAAATTACTTTCTTATTTTCAAAATTTTAATTTTAAAATTATCCCATTTTTTAAATATTAATCTGCAATTTTTCAATTTCAGTTAAAAATTATAAAATTTAAATTACTTTTCTATTGTCAAAAATTTAATCTGAAGCTGTTGGATTTATAATTGTGACCTTTTTTAAACTTTATTCCGAAATTTTTAAATTTAGGGCGCTTTTGATAGAAAATTGTAATTTCTCATTTTTTAAATTACTTAATTTTTATCGCTTTTATTTTAAAAAATACGTTTCCAAATTTCAATTATTCCAATTTTATCACTTTTAGGTAAAAATGATAAAGTGTAAATTACTTTCCTATTTTCAAATTTTTAATCTGAAATTGTCCTATTTTTTTAATTTTCTGGAATTTTTCAATTTTGAACGTTTTTGATTAAAAATTGTTAAATCTCAATTTGGAAATATTTCATTTGAAGTTATTCAAGTCTGGATATATGCAATTTAAAAACTTTTCAAATTGGAAATTTTATTATTTTAATCTGAAGGCTTCAAATTGATAAAATGTTTGCGCTTTCAGTTAATAATTGTAAAATTTAAATTACTTTCCTATTTTCAAAAATTTAATCTGAAATTGTTGGATTTAAAATTGACCTATTATTTTAATTTGTAATTTTTTAATTTTGCGCGCTTTGAATATAAAATTGTAAAATCCCAATTTTTAAAATATATAATTTTTAACTCTTTTATTTGGAAATTTTACGTTTCCAAGTTCGTTCCACTGGAAATCGTTTGATTTTGAAATTATTCAATTCTAAAGGTTTTCAATTTTTAAAATTTTAGCGCTTCTAGGTAGAAATGATAAGATTTAAATTACTTTCCTATTTTCAACATTTTAATATAAAATTGTCCTATTTTTTGTTAATTTTAATCGAAAATTATTTCATTTTAAATTATTCATTTCTGGACATTTTTAATTTAAAATCGTCCAAGATTACCCAATTTGAAATTTTCCTAATTTTTTAATTTTCTGGAATTTTCTAATTTCGGACGCTTTTGATTAAAAATGGTAAAATCTCAATTATTAAATTACTTAATTGTGGATACTCTTAAATTCAAAGCGTTCCAAATTGTTGAATTAGAAGTTATATAAATTTAAAATTCTTATCTGAAAAATTTAAATTACTCATTTTTTTATTTTATTATTTAATTTTTGAACGCTTTTATTTAAAAATGGTACATTTCCAATTCCTTCCCATTTGAAATCATTTGATTTTGGAATTATTCAATTCTGGAAGTTTTCAATTTTTAATTGTGCAAATTTTAGCGCTTTTAGTTAGAAATGATGAAATTTAAATTGCCTTCCTATTTTCAAAATTTTAACCTGAAATTGACCTATTTTTTAAAGCTGAATCTGATTTTTTTAAATTTTGGACGCTTTTGAAAAAATGGCAAAAATCTCAATTTTTAAATTATTTAATTTTGGACGTTTTTATTTATAAATTGTACATTTCTAAGTCCTTTCCATTGGAAATTATTTAATTCTGGAAGTTTTCAATTTTTAATTATTCAAATTATAGCGATTTAGTTAGAAATTATTAAATTTAAATTTCTTTCCTGTCTTCAAAATTGTAATCTGAAATCGTCCTATTTTTTACATTTTAATTTGAAATTATTTTCAATGAAAAACGTTCAAAATTCAATTTAAAATTTCCTTTGCTTAAAAAGTGATAATTTTTGGTTGAAAATACAATATATTCCGAATAAAAATTTTAGGAATTGAAAATGAAAAAATCGAAAATTCATATTAAATTCAATATGGTACCTGACTTAATTTTTCCGTTATTATTCCCCTATTTTCGTTAAAATCTTGTGTCTTTTTTTTAACTTCCTAGAATTTTGTAGGTAAATTCTAATGTTGGACGTTAGCGAGAAATTTAATTTTATTCTGGATATTAATTACATAAATTTTAATTTAAAAAAATCTTTTTTAATTTCAGGAGGCAAGCAATGTTGTGCATCCTGGCCGAAAACT
>JAUELO010000006.1:2803612-2815517 GCA_032357855.1 Amphibolips quercusostensackenii | reverse complement strand
TGCAAGTTTCAATAAAATAGTAGAATTTTCAAGCTAATAGTTTAATTTTCAATAAAATAGTGTAATTATAAAAAAAAATGTGTTATTTTTGATAAAATAGTGTAATTTTCAATAAAATAGTGTAAGTTTTAATAAAATAGTGTAATTTTCAATAAAATAGTTAAAATTTCAATAAAATAGAGTAACTTTCAATAAAATAGTGTAATTTTTAATAAAATAATTGAATTTTCAAGAAAATAGTTTAATTTTCAATAAAATAGTGGAATTTTCCATCAAATAGTGTGATTTTTAATAAAATAGTGTACTTTTTAATAAAATGATTGAATCTTTAATAAAATAGTTAAGGTTTCAAAAAAATAGTTTCATTTTTCAATAAAATAGTTTCATTTTTGATGAATTAGTATAATTTTCAATAAAATAGTTGTATTTTTAATAAAATAGTGCAAGTTTCAATAAAATAGTAGAATTTTCAAGCTAATAGTTTAATTTTCAATAAAATAGTGTAATTATAAAAAAAATGTGTTATTTTTGATAAATAAATTGAATTTTCAATAAAATAGTGTAAGTTTTAATAAAATAGTGTAATTTTCAATAAAATAGTTTAATTTTCAGTAAAATAATGTAATTTTTAATAAAATAGTTTAATTTTCAGTAAAATAGTGTAATTTTGAATGAAATAGTTGAATTTTTAATAAAATAATTTAATTCTTCAATAAAATAGTTTAATTTTCAATGAAATAGTTGAATTTTTAATAAAATAGTGGAATTCTTCAATAAAATAGTTTAATTTTCAATAAAATAGTGTAATTTTTAATAAAATAGTTCAATTTTTTAATAAAATAGTTCAATTTTTAATAAAATAATTAAATTTTTAATAAAATAGTGTAATTTTCCATAAAATACTGTAATTTTTAATGAAATAATTGAATTTTTAATAAAATAATTAAAATTTTTATAAAATAGTGTAATTTTTAATAAAATAATTTAATTTTCAATAAAATAGTTGAATTTTCAACTAAAACTATAAATCGTCAAGAAAAAAATTGAAACCTTTATCATGTTTCTTTGTGAAATTTGCGTTAACAAAAACGATGTATTCTTAAATGACAAGTTAAATTTCTAAGTTTGAAAATTTCATTTTTGAACAAAAAAAAACGAATTAAAAAAAAATAGTTAATGTTCATGAAAATGCGTTCTTTACAATTCTTCACTCAACTTTTGAATTTTTTAATCCAAAATCTCAATTCGTGTAAAATAAATTCGTTCCGAAAAAAGTGTCGATAAAGTAGGAATCTGTTAACTATTACATGGCCCTAATAACCTAATATTTCTGAGAAAGGGGACTTACCCCATATTTTTAGTGGGAATTTCATTTTCTCCATACAAGTGGGCAGTAATATTATTTACAGCATAATCTATCAAATCGAGAACACATTCGTCCATAATTGCAATACTTTCCGAGTGGAATAATACATTTTCGATTAGAGAAACGGCCAGTTCTTCGTGGTAAAATACACTGTATAAAATAAAAGTATTTGATGGTTCTTCGTTTATTTCAATTAGCAAAGGAAAGACCTTGTGCTTCCAAATTTCAATCTGGATAGCTTCGTGAATTAAAACCGGTATCTAGAAATTGAAAAAAATTTATTTAATTTTAATTATTTAATCAGTTTAATTATTTGATTAATTTAATTATTTATATTTTAATCAATTTTTATAAAATGTAAAATTTGCTTACTTTTTTTAGAGAGACAAACCATTCTTTTATACTTTCTTCTCTCATTGAACTAATTTCTAAAATACTTTGCTGATTTAGCAACATTAGTTTTTTGTGATGTTCGAACCATCTGTAATTTTCGAAATTGTGAATTTATAATTAATATAGTTTTATTTAAAAAAAAAAACAAGAAAATTTGATAAAATACCCTTTTGTTCCAAAATCGTCCAATGCGGAAGGTTCTAGATGTTGTATGTAAGCTTCGGATTCCCAGGAAGATAGGATATTTTCTGTCTCTCCCATTTTTGGTATTTTCTTGTTGATTTTATTTTAAATATCAAATAATAATTCTAATCACAAATAATGGGTCCGTCATTTGTAAATAAAGTTTTCTATCCGGTAACTAAGAAGCAAGGAAGATTAACGAGAGCATGCGCAAACAGGGGAGTGCAGTATTTATTTATTTAGGACGTCCTAATTTTTGTTATTATTACAGAACAAGTCTGTTTTTACTCGTATTGTTTTTATTGTTTTTCAACTCTGTAAGCGAAAAAACTAGTAATCAAAATTAAAAATAATTGGCAATAGTTTTAGAGGAAGGATGGCTTAGATTCTTTTATTATTGTTACTGAACAAACAATTATAAAAAAAGGTGGCAAATTGAAATGGAAATTGAAAAAGGGCTGAATGTTAAAATAAAATGGATAAAAGCGGTTAATCGGAAGGAAAATCAAAAAGGTCGAAAATCGAAATTAAAATTTTAAAAAGTCTAAAAATTGAAGACTAAAAATGAAAAAACGTGCTAACTTAAATTGAAAATTGAAAAAGGACTAAAAGTTGAAAGAAAAATACAAACGGGCTGTTAAGTGAAATTAAAATGAAAAAAAATCTGGAAATTAAAATAAAAATTGAAAAAAGGGTGACAAATTAAATTGGAAATTAAAAAAGGGCGGAAAATTGAAAAGGGTGTCAAAATAAAATAAAATTTTAAAAAGAGCGGCAAATTGAAACGAAAATTGAAAAAAGGCCGAAAGTTGAAATTAAAATTAAAAAAGGGTGACAAATCAAATTAAAATTAAAAAAGGAATAAACATTAAAAAAGTGCGATAAATAAAATAAAAATTGATAAAGGGCTGCAACTGGAAATGATAATGAAAAAGGGTGTTAAATTGAAATAAAAATTGTAAAAGGGTAGCAAATTAAATTGGAAATTTAAAAAGGGCGGAAAATTCAAATGAAAATTGAAAATAATCGGAAAATTGAAAAGGTTGTCAAAATAAAATACAATTTGAAAAAGAGCAGGAAATTGAAATTAAAAAGAGCGGCAAATTGAAATTAATATTGAAAAAGAGTGACAAATTAAATGAAAAATTGAAAAAGAGCTGAAAATTGAAAAAATGCGGCAAGTTGAAATGAAAATTGAAAAAGTCAGCAAAGTGAAATGAAAATTGAAAAGAAGCGTTAAATTAAAGTAAAAATTGAAAAAGGGCGGCAAATTAATTAGAAATTGAAAAAAGGTTGAAAATTGAAATAAAAATTAAAAAAGGCTATAAATTTAAATTAAAATTGAAAAAGGGCTGGAAATTGAAATTAAAATTTAAAAAAGGATGAAGAATGAAAATGTGCGGTAAATTAAAGTAAAAATTGAAAAAGGGGGAAAAATTATAGCGAAAATTAAAAAAGAGTGAAAAATAAAATAAAATTGGAAAAAGGGCGATAAATTGTAATGAAAATTGAAAGAGGCAGCAAAGTGAAATGAAAATTGAAAAGAAGCGGTAAATTGAAGCGAAAATTGAAAAGTGTGTTAAAATGAAATGAAATTTGAAAAAGAGCGGGAAATTGAAATTAAAGTTGAAAAAAGGCGGGAAATTGAAATTCAAATAAAAAAAGGGATGGAAATTAAAATAAAAATTAGAAAAAAGGCTGGAAAATGAAATCAAAATTCAAAAAGAGTGACAAATTAAATTAAGAATTAAAAAAAGGCTGAAAATTAAAGAAGTGCGATAAATGAAATAAAAATTGAGAAAGGGCTGCAACTTGAAATGATAATGAAAACGGGTGTTAAATTGAAATAAAAATTGAAAAAGGGTAGCAAATCAAATTGGAAATTCAAAAAGGGCGGAAAATTCAAATGGAAATTGAAAATGGTCTGAAAATTGAAAAGGGTGGCAAAGTGAAATAAAATTTGAAAAAGAGCAGGAAATTGAAATTAAAATTGAAAAAGGTCTGGAAATTGAAATAAAAATTAAAAAAAGGTTGGGAATTGAAACTGAAATTGAAAAAGGGTGACAAATTAAAGTGAAAACTGGAAAAGGGCTGAAAATTGAAAAAGTGCGATAAACGAAATAAAAATTGAAAAAGAGCTGCAACTTGAAATAATAATGAAAAGGGTAGTTAATTGAAATAAAAATTAAAAAAGGGGCGCAAATTAAATTGAAAATTGAAAAAGCGCAGCAAAGTGAAATGAAAATTGAAAAGAAGCGTTAAATTGAAGTAAAAATTGGAAAAGGGCGGCAAATTAATTAGAAATTGAAAAAAGGCGGAAAATTGAAATAAAAATTGATAAAGGTCTGAAAATTAAAAAGGGTGTCTAAATAAAATAAAATTTGGAAAAGAGCGGCAAATTGAAATTAATATTGAAAAAGGGTGCCAAATATAAATGAAAATTGAAAAAGGTCTAGAAATTAAAAAAATTCAGCAAATTGAAATGAACATTCAATCAATAAGGGCTGAAAATTAAAATAAAAATGAAAAAGGGCGATAGATCGAAATGATATTAATAAATATCTAAAAATTGAAATGAAAATTGAAAAAAGGATGAAAAATGAAAAAGTGCGGTAAATTGAAGTAAAAATTAAAAAAGGGCGGAAAATTATAGCGAAAATTAAAAAAGAGTGAAAAATAAAATAAAATTGGAAAAGGGCGGTAAATTGTAATGAAAATTGAAAAAGGATAGAAAATTTAACGAAAATTAAAAAAGAATAGCAAATTAAAATGAAAATTGAAAACGTGCATGAGAGAAAAATAAAAATTGTAAAAGAGCTGCAAATAGAAAAAGTGCGGCAAGTTGAAATGAAAATTGAAAAGGGTGTTAAAATGAAATGAAATTTGAAAAAGAGCGGGAAATTGAAATTAAAATTAAAAAAAGGCGGTAAATTAAAATAAAAAAAGGTATGAAAATTGAAATAAAAATTAGAAAAAAGGCTGGAAATTGAAATCAAAATTCAAAAAGAGTGACAAATTAAAATGAGAATTGAAAAAGGGCTAAAAATTAAAGAAATGCGATAAATGAAATAAAAATTGAGAAAGGGCTGCAACTTGAAATAATAATGAAAAAGAGTGTTAAATTGAAATAAAAATTGAAAAAGGGTAGCAAAATAAATTGGAAATTGTAAAACGGCGGAAAATTGAAATGATGATTGAAAAAGGTTTAAAAATTGAAAGGTCGGTCAAAATTAAATAAATTTCAAAAAGAGCGGGAAATTAAAATTGAAAAAGGGCTGAAAATTAGAATAAAAATTTAAAAAAGGTTTTAAATGAAAATTAGAAAAGGGCAGAAAATTAAAAAGATGCGATAAATGAAATAAAAATTGAAAAAAGGCTGCAACCTGAAAAGATAATGAAAAAGGGTGTTAAATTAAAATGAAAATTAGAAAAGTGTAGCAAATTAAATTTAAAATTTAAAAAGGGCGTAAAATTCAAACGAAAATTGAAAAAAGTCTAAAAATTGAAAAGGGGTTCAAAATAAAATTAATTTTGAAAAAAAGCGGGAAATTGAAATTGAAAAAAGGCCGAAAATTGAAATTAAAATTGAAAAAGGGCTGGAAATTGAATTAAAAATTAAAAAAAGGTTGTAAATGAAAATTAAAATTGAAAAAGGTCAGAAAATTAAAAAAGTGCGATAAATGAAATAAAAATTGAAAAAGAGTAGCAAACTAAATTGGAAATTGAAAAAAGGCAGAAAATTTGAATAAAAATTTAAAAATGTTCTGAAAATTAAAAACGGTGTCAAAATAAACTAAAATTTTAAAAAGGACGAGAAATTGAAATGAAAATTGAAAAAAGCTTAAAAAATGAATAAGTGCTGTAAATTGAAAAAAAAAATTAAAAAAGGGCGGTGAATTATAAACAAAATTAAAAAAGGGTGAAAAATAAAATAAAATTGGAAAAAGGGCATTAAATTGTAATGAAAATTAAAAAAGGGTGAAACATTTAACGAAGATTGAAAAAGAATAGCGAATTGAAATGAAAATTGAAAAAGAGCTGCAAATTAAAAAAGTGCGGGAAATTGAAATGAAAATTGAAAAAGAGCTCGAAATGAGAATGAAAGTTGGAATCGGGTTGAAAATTGAAAAAAGTTGCAAATTAAAATTAAAAATGAAAAAGTACGTCAAATTGAAATAAAAGTTGAAGAAAGAGTGGCAAATTATAGCAAAAATTGAAAAAGGATGTCAAAATAAAATAAAATTAGAAAGGGACGGTAAATTTCTATGAAGATTAAAAAAGAGTCGCTAATTATAACAGGCTGGAAATTCGAAAAATGTAACAAATTAAAGCAGAAATTGAAAAAGAGCAGAAAATTGAAATTGAAATTGAAAAAGTGCGGAAAATTGAAAGTTAAATTAAAAAAGGCCTGGATATTGAAATTGGAAATCTGCGGAAAATTGAAATTAAAATTGAAAAAAAGCTGAAAATTAAAATGAAAATTGAAAAAAGGCTAAAAATTGAAATTAAAATTAAAAAAGGGATGTAAATTAAAAAAGGGTGGCAAATTAAATTGAAAATTGAAAAAGGGCGGCAAATTATAGACAAAATAAAAAAAAAAATAAGTCGAATAAAAAAAAATTGAAAAGGGATGTGAAATAAAAATGCAAATGTAAAAAGAACATTTTTTTCACAAAAGTTTACACAATTTGAAGAAAAGTATAAGTCAGTATAAAAGATACTTAGAACTTGTTAACGCTCGAAATTTTGAAAAAATATTTGATAAATTTTCGGAAACCTTCCATAGTTTTAAATTCGTTTTTGATAATTTTGGAAATCGTAGGTAATTTAAAAAAAAATTTTATATATTATTTTGAAAATAATTTTTTAGTCTTGAAACTTTTTTAAATCTTAAAAAAATACTTCCAAATTTCATTTCAAAATCTTAAAAAAGCTACGTTTAAAATTTTTTAATATCTTGGCAAACTTCAAATGTTTTTGAAATTTTTTAATAAGTTCAAAATATTTTTTTTAAGGATTCGAATTTTTCTTAAAACTTTAAAAAATTTCTGCAAATTGAAAAAAATTTCCCGAAAATCTTCTAGATTGGTTTTGGATAATATTAGAAATCCGTCGCAATGCTAAATTTTTTTAAAATAAGGGAACACTGAAAATATTTCCAGGAATTTAAAAAAAATTTTTTTATTATTTTAAAACTTTTCGAAATCTTAAAAAAATCTCAAAATTCTATTTTGAAATATTCAAAAACCTACATTTAGTTTAAAATGTCTTCAAATCTTTTCAAATTTTAAATAATTTTAGAACCTTCTCAAAACTTCTAAACCATTGAAATATCTTTCAAAATAATTAACAAATTTTCTACAATTTTTGAAAATCCTGTTAAAATTAAAAAAGTAGGCAGCGAATAAGGAATTTTACTTCAACTTTTTAAATATATTTTTTATTTATTAAGTAGGCACTGTAATATTTTACTCATCGTAAAAAGTCCGTAGAATAAAAAAAGTATAAAAATAAGATTTTTAAGTACTCCTGTACTTATAATTATTTAGACCTAAAAAAAAAATCTTAAACATGAGAAGATTCGTCTCCATTGTCGGCGGCCATCGCTTCTCGATTTTCATAGGCCCAAAATCCATGGAATTCTATCAAAATACTGACCATCGTGTCGCCTTGACCACTGAAATAATTACAATTTTTCTATTTAAATACAGAAAAATAATAGCCTGACAAATTATTACAGGGATCACAATTTTTCCACTATTTTTCTGCGTTTTCCCTTTTTTTAAATTCACTTTCTCTTTAAATATACAATATTCAAAAATAAAATCTTTAAATCGTGCGGGGAAATTTTTAAAACTTATTAAATGTATGTACTAATTATAGTACGAACGAACTGACAAATCTTGGAAAAAAATATTTAATTATACTCACGGAGGAAACAACTCTAAAAATATAGACTCTCGCGTATTTTCTACCGAAGAGTATTACTTCTTAACAAAATTTTTGCATTTTCAACAAAATAGATCAATTTTACACTGAAAAAGATACATTTTTAATCAAATAGTTGAATTTTCAACTAAAAAAGAGAAATTTTCAACCAGATAGTGGAATAAGTAACTAGAAAACATCAATTCTCAGCGAAACATTTGGATAGTTAAATTTTCTGTTAAAAAATTAATTTTCAATCGGAAAAAACTGATTTTCAACAAAATAGTTAAGTTTTCAACCAAAAAAATGAACTCTTTAACTAAAATGATGAATTTATAGTTGAATTTTAATAAAATAGTTGAATTTTCAACAAAATAGTGTAATTTTCAATAAAATAGTTGAATTTTCAATAAAATACTTTGATTTTCAACCAGACATGAATTTTTAAATAAAATGATAACATTTTGAACAAAATAATTTAATTCTCAAAAAGATAAATTTTCAACGAAAATTTCTTATCAAAACAGTTAAATTTTTGACCACAAAAGATGCCTTTTTACGAAAATAGTCAAATCATCAGAAAAAATTCAATTTTCAATATAATAGTTGAATTTTTAACCAAATTCTTAAATTTTCAATCAAATGATAGAATTTTCAAAACAAAAAATATTAAACTTCAACAAAATAGTTAAACCTTCAACAAATTACATGAACTTTCAAATAAAAAAGATAAATTTTCCCCAAAAAATGGAAAAATCAAATTTCCAGTAGAACAACTAGTAAAAAGTTTTCAACGACCAAAAAATACGAAATTTCAAACCAAGAAGATTATTTTTCTACCAAAAACGAGGAATTTTGAAAATGAACCAGAAAAATTTTCAAACAAAATTGAAAAGTGAAATTTTCAGTTAAGAAAATAAATTTCCAATAATTAAAAAAAATTTTTAATCAAATAGTTTAATTTGCAACTCATAAGACGAACGTTTAACTTCCAAAAAAATATGTAACCCAGAAACTCAACTTATACTTAAATGATTAAATGTTTTATTAAAAAAACATCAAGTTTCAAAAAAATAGTCAATTATTTTACCAAAACATGAATTTTCAACTAAAAAAACCAATATTCAATTTGAAAAATAACTTTCTACCAAATTGTTTAAAAACAAAATACATGAATTTTTAATGAAAAAAATGATTTTCCAACTAAAAAAAAAATATAAATTTACAATAAAAAAGGAATAGTTGAATTTTCAGTCAAACAAATTAATTTTTAACCATAAAAACGAATTTGGAAAAAAATAGTTCAATTTTTCACCAAAATATTGCAATTTTCAACTAAAAAGATGAAAATTTTATCAATAATTTTAATTTTGTACTAAAAAAAAAAATTTTTCAAAAAATACATGAATTTTCAACTTCTTTTTTGGAAAAAATACCCTATGTCCCCTTTTTTTAACTGCGATCTCTGTTATTATTTTTTTTTCTTACCAAGAAAGAAGATCCTGCAAAGTAATTTTGCAAGGATCGGCAGGTTTCACCATATCAAAAATCTCGTCCTTAACGTCTTCAAAACTCACCGGCTCCTGACCATGCATTGTCATCTGTTCTTGTATCGCCTGAAAATTTTAAAAAAAATTTTGATATATCTTGAAAATAGAAATGATTTTTGGGTTTCGTAGCCCCAGACAGAAACCTTTATATTTTATAAGGAGAGAGAAAGTGAGGGAAAGTTAGGGGAAATTAGGGGCGGTGAAATGAGAGGAAAAGAGGAGGGGAAGTGCAGGGAATTAGTGGAAAAGTAGGGAAATTGTGGGAGGGGATGAAAAGGAAAATGAGTGAAGGGAATTAAGAAGAAATGAAGTTAAGGGAAAGTGAGAACAGAGTTGGTAAGGGAATGACGGAAAATGAGGAGAGAAGAAGCAGAAAAAATGAAGGGGAAGTAAAGGAAGTGAGAGAAATTAGTGGAGAAGTAGGAAACTGAAAGGAAGGGAAGTGAAATGGGTAAAAAGAAACTAAGGGAAATAAAGGTAAGGGTAAATAAGGGGAGGTAATAAGGAGGTAAGGAGGTGAGGAAAAGTGAGGTGAGGAGAAAAAGAAATGAAGGGAAAATAGGGGAAGTGAGAGAAATTCTGGAAGAAGAAATATCAAAATTGAGAAGGAAGTGAAGGGTAAATAGAGAAAATTAAGGGGGAGTAGAGGAATTGAAGAGAAGTAGGGGAAATAAGAAAAATTAAAGAAGTAGAAAACTGAAGGGAAAGGAAGTAAGGGAGTGAAGGGAAAGGAAGTAAGGGAGTGAAGGAAAAAGAGTAGTGCGGAAGTCGGAAAAATGAATGGAGAGTAGGGAAAGTAAGGAAAATTAGTGGAGAAGTAGGAAACTGAAGGGAAAGAAAGTGAAATGGGTAAAACAAAGTAAGAGTAAATAAGGTAAGGGTAAATGAGAGGAGGTACAGTAATGGAATAAGGGAAAGTGAGGTGAGGAGAAGTAGAAGAAATAAAGGGGGAATAGGAGAAGTGAGGGAAATTATGGGGGAGAAATAACAGAATTGAGGGAGAGGGGAAGTAAAGGGTAAGTAGAGAAAATGAAGAGGGAGTAGAGTAATTGAAGAGGAGTAGGGGAAATGAGGGAAATTATTGGAGAAGTAGAAAACTGAAGGGAAAGGAAGTAAGGGAATGAAGAAAAAAGAGTAGAACGGAAGTCGGAGAAATACAAGGGGAATAAGGGAAATAAGGAAAATTAGTAAAGGGGGAGTGAAGGGCAATGAGGTGAGGATAAATCA
This sequence comes from Amphibolips quercusostensackenii, assembly GCA_032357855.1. NCBI lineage: Eukaryota > Metazoa > Arthropoda > Insecta > Hymenoptera > Cynipidae > Amphibolips > Amphibolips quercusostensackenii. Next base: position 2,804,870 of record JAUELO010000006.1, on the reverse strand, counting down.
GAGGAGGAAAAGTAGGTAATTGAGAGGAGGGGAAGTGAACGGGAAGTAGAGGAAATGAAGGGTGAGTAAGAGAAGTTAGAGAAATTGGTGTAGGGGAACTGAGGGGACAGGAAGTAGGGAAATAAGTAAAGGGGAAGCGTGGCGAAATAAGAAGTAGGGGGAATGAGGTGAACGAAATTCAAGGGAAAGAAAGTAGAAAATATGAAGGATGAGTAGAAGAAATGCGGTAAGGGGAAGTAGAGAAAGTGAAGGCATTTGGTAAAGAGCCAGTAGGGTAAGTAATGAAAATTAGTGGGGTGAAGAGGAAGTAAGAGAAATAAGGCGAGGAAAATCAGAGAAAGGGAGAGGGAAAGAAAAGAGGGGAAATTCTTGGAGGGAAAGTAAAGGAAATCAGGACGGGAGAAATTAAAGGAATTAGTGGAGGAGAGGTAAGGGAATGAGGGAAAATGAGGAAAGGGGGAGTAGGAGAAATAAAGAGGGAGTAGGGGAAGTAACGAAAAATTATAGAAAAAGAAATAGCGGAATTGTGGGAAGGGGAAGTAAAGGGTAAGTGGAGAATATTAAGAGGGAGTAGAGGAATTGAAGCGGAGTAGGAAAAATAAAGAAAATTAATGGAAAAGTAGAAAACTGGAGGGAAAGGAAGTAAGGAAATGAGGGGAAAAGGAAAGGGGAGTGGGAGAAATTAAAGGGGAATAGAGGAAATAAGGAAAATTCGTGAAGGAGGAGTGAAGGGAAATGAGGCGAGGATATACGTATCTGAGGGGAGGGGAAGTGAAGGGAAAGTACAAGAAATGAAGGGGGAGTAGGGGAGAAATTGGTGTAGGGGAACGGAAGGGACAGGAAGTAGGGAAATAATTGAAGGGGAAGCATAGCAAAATAAGAAGTAAAGGGAATGAGGTGAGGGAAATTCAAGGGAGAGAAAGTAGAGGATATGAAGGATGAATAGAAGAAATGAGGTAAGGGGAAGTAGGGAAAATAAAGAAAATTGGTGGAGAGGCAGTAGGAAAAGTGAGGAAAATTAGTGGGATGAAGAGAAAGTAAGGGAAATGAGGTGAGGAAAAATCAGGAAAAGGAACGAAGGAAAATGAGAAGAGGGGAAATTATTGAAGGGGAAGTAAAGGGAATCAGGAAAGGAAAAATTATGGGAATAAGTGGAGGGGGAGTAAAAGAATGAGGAAATGAAGGTAGGGAAAGTGGAAGAAATGAAAAGGGAGTAGGGAAAGTAAGGGAAATTATAGAAGGAGAAATAGTGGAATTG
>JAUELO010000006.1:2693722-2704185 GCA_032357855.1 Amphibolips quercusostensackenii | reverse complement strand
TGATATTATTTTTTGGTAATTACGTGTTCTTCGACGTGAAATCATAGGCTTTTACGAAAATAAGGACACTGTGTGCTAAATTTGTCGGCACTTGGCGATCTCGAATAAAATGCGTCGTGTTCTTTGCCGCCCATAAAACTGCATGATTATTAAAATGAATGAATGCTCAAGAATCTGACAGAATAAAAAAGTGGATTATGACATAAAATCGGAAAGAATTGTATGCATATCTTTAATTTTTCACAGGTATTATCTATCGTTTTTTCGGCTGTCGTTTTCCCTGTCATTTGCCTTGTTATTTTCTCTGTGGATTTGCTAGTCATCTTGCTGTGGTCGCGAAAATACTACAGGAAAAAACTGCAGGGACGAAATGACAGGCCAAAAAGGACAGGCAAAAAATGACAGTCCTATCATTTTTTCCTGGCATATCTTTCCGTAATGCAGTGTTATCCCAACATTCCTTGACCATGTTATTAAGGTTATTTTTCATTTTGTTTGTAGGTTTTTTTTGTAATTTTGTATGTTTTTTATTTTCTAAAAGTTTTAAAACTTTTTGCTTATAGTTTATTTTATTTATAATTACTGTGACATAACCTTTATCTGATTTTGTTATCGAGAGGTTAGTATAATTCCGTATACATTTTTTTGTTTTATAAAACTCTAATCCTAAGATTTTATGGTTTGAATCCCATATTATGTTCAGGTTAAATTTTTTTGTCTAAAAATCAAATTAGCTCTAAAATAGTTTAGCTTTTTTCCAGAGATCTTAAGCATCCTGCTTTCAACACCTATATTGTTTTTGGTTGCTTTTGATTTTGTTGTGTGATATAGGTATTGATGTTTGCTTTTGTTTTAAATTATGTAGTTTTTCAATATATTGTTCAATAAGTCTACGTTTGTGAGACCTAATTTTGTAAAAGTTATCTTGCTTGAATTTGTTTAAAATTGAATTGACAGCATATGTACAATTTTATTTTCTAGGTCTCTCGTGCTTTCTATCAAATTAGTAATACAATGGCTAACAGCAGAGATTTGTAATATTGTAATTCAGATTCTTGTATCTGAAACATGTTTATGAATTTGAAAGTTTATTGCACACCATTTTTAAGTGGAAGGTCATGTACGTCTTAGCCTGATTTATCATGTTATTAGCAAAAAGGTTTTTCTTTTTACATTTCAATAGGAATCTACGCAAGTTTTTTATTTTTTTCAATTTCATAACTATTTTTAATCCACTTTTTTACAAAAGCAGTCAACTGTCATTTGTCTCCAGTTTTAAGATCGTTAAAGAATCCGTTTGTTTTGGAGCACAGTGTTGTTCAATGAGTTCCATTCTCCAGGCTGATTTTCTTTTGAATATTATTTTTGAAATGGATGATGAGCTATGTAGCAAATAATTTAATAATTTTAATAATTATGCACATGAAAATTTTTTATTTATCGCTTCCTCCTCCCTTGAACATCAAAAAAGTCATCAGAGAAATGATGATAAATAGACCTGGAAAAAGATATTGTCGGAAGATGAAAATACTTCATTATTATGTTTGTAGGATTGTAAGAACAATTCCTTTTTTGCATAAAAAATTACGTAACAGCATCTTTATTTGCTGATGATACTGAAATTAAATATTTATTCAACAAAGTACTTCTGTTGTTAAAAATAAATTTCAAGACACATTGTTTAAAGCCTCTTTTTATTATTCATAGTATTTTATAAGATATTTACTTCAAATTTTATAAAGGTGATAAGAATATGTAATTAAAAGAAAACTCGAAAAATAAGTTACTTTAACAATATAAATTCAAACGACAAAAACGTTACGAAATGTTTGAACGCTCTTGCACGTAGGTTAAATAAGATAGCAACTAGTTTACATAATCAAATGAAACAGAAGTTCAATTTTAGCTTTGAGGAAGAAATTTCTATTTTGAGAAAATTGAGGATCTTGACAGGAAGCCTAATCTGCACATGAGAAATCTTTCTTAATTCTATTGCTAAATATGATATAATATCATATAACATCATGAAATATCATGTAATATAATATAAAATCCAAAGCGAAAAATGTCCGCCATGGCCAGAAATTAATTTCGGGTTCTATGTGTCTTTCGCGAGCAAGTATATCTCAGATAACAAAAAGTGTGCTTCAAGGTAAAAGTTGTGCTATTAACAAGGTAAAAAGTCAAAATGCTGGGCAAAGCCAAAAATAGATCCTTTGGAAAAAGTCTATATCAATATTAGGTTCTTTTGGAGGTCCAAATAGTAGTTTCTTTGGAACTAATTCATCGTTCTGGGGTCTTTCTCAGCAAGAGGGGTTCTTTCTTGGTGCAGCTTCTCAGAAACCAAAAAGTGATTCTAGTAGAAACTCCACTTTTTTTTAGATCACGTAGATACGCTTAGGCCTTTTAATTCATATCTCTGATTGCATCCTAGAAGTTTTTGATTTTTTCTACAGCGTGTAGATATTTTGTGACAGTAGCGTGTTTACTGTTTGATGAAAAGAAATATTTAAATTTGTCGATTTCTATAATTCGCTTTTAGAATTAGGTGCACCGACCGTCTACCACAATTTTTATTGGAGCGGAGAATCGACTCTCCGTTATTCTAAAACTTACAGGAATACTAATCAAGAACTTAGACCTCTTGTTAGTCGTCCGAGAGAATCTTCTTCTAGTAGCGGCTTTCCTTCTCAGTATGTACCTTTTAATAAGTACACTATTCCTACTGTTTATCAGATAAAAATGGTTGAAACTCGTCACCTTTATCGCTTAGGGTATAGAGACAAACACTGTTGAGTTTTCACAATTAGCTTACCTGATAAGGTACTAGTATTACTGAATAAATTCATTGTTAGAAAAGTGAATTCTTACGGCCTTTTGTTAAGCTTATATCCAACACTAGTGTATGGCCGAAATATGGTTAAATTACACATGAAAGACGGCAACATTACCTGACTTTCCAAAAAAGAAAGTAAGGTTTTACCTTCTAACCGTTTCATTGAATTAAAATTGTACTTAAATTATTTAAAGCTAAAAGAAAGTCTAACTCTTAGAAAATTAAATAAAAATTCTTCTTAAAAAGTCTTCAGATTGCCGGTCTGCTGCTTTTACAAAAATGCAAGGAAGGGTCGCAAGATGTGCGTCGCTGATTCGGCTGGGGCTTCACAGGTAAAAGTACATGAGAATCCATTAGGGGCGTATTGCCGGTACATACGTAAGCGCAGAGCTCAGAAACTAAGGCCCATTGAATCGAAAAAAATACGCACCTAATGGATTTTCGTGTACTTTCAAACCCTGTAAAGCTCTAGTCGAATTAGCGAGGCCCAGCGCATTGCGACCCTGAAACTGCATAATTAATGTATATTCCTAAGCAAAGTTACTTATTTGTATCAAGCAATTTTCTGCTTTCCACTTTCGACTTACGAAATATCTCGACTATTCAAATCAGTCTTTTTTTACTAATCTTTGGTGGTTTACTTTTTGCTAATCGAATCTGCGTAAATTTTACTAGTAATTAGTTCAATTTTACTCATTTTAATTCAGAGAGCAAAAAGCTTAAAAACTAAAATAAACTTTCTTAGACACTCGAATTAGTACTTATTTTTCTCGTGTTTGATCAGGAAAACAAATTTTTCGGAAATATTTTTCCTAATCTCCGGCACAAAATGAAACTTTTTACTCACGTGAAATTTTTTTGAACGACGAGCCATTATTTATTCACAGCCCTATAAACAATATATTTTTTATAAATTTAGGTTTCCCTTTAAGGGACAAATAATAATAATAATAATATTATCAATACCAATTTCTTATTTACCAATAATTTTTCTTCTAGCACCTTTCAGACAATGAGAATGTATAACTCCTATTGAGGCAACTAAGGTTCGTACCAACCAAGCGTGCTTCTCTGGACTCGTCTCTTTGTCCTAACGTTCTCTGAAATACATTTACAATCCTGCTGTTTTCTAGAACATTTTTGCCTAACCTAGGAAGCACTTCCCCACCTTCTTTTGATGACACCAACTTTTTCTTTTTGGACATCTTTCCTGAATTTTCTTGAAAAAACTAAATTAAGTCAAATCTAATGCAATAGGTAATTATGTAATTTACACCGAAATATTCCCTGATCCATGAAAAATATATGTTATTCGGACAATTACAAGAATTTCCTGTTGTACCTATTTCAAGGAATTCCGCTCTACATCTTTTTTAAATGCAATCACTATACCTCTAGAACCGATTGTTTATCATCAGTTAACGGAGTACATGAATTCAACAACCTTGTTGATCTCCTTCAGGTTAATTGTCCTAGCATCCTCTTTGTCCATTTGGTTTCGGTTTTGGGCCTGCTACTAAATCAAACATTGTATTAAAAAGAGTTAATCCGTAAATATCTAGGAAAACTTGCCGAATGATTCAGCATCTGAATAGGATCAAAAATTTCCTTGCCACCTCCACTCGAATTCTCCTAGCAACAAGCCTCATCCTTTCGATTTTTGATTACGGTTGTTAAGTGTATGATAAAATTACTGATGAAATTCATTTAAAACTCAAACGTTCTCTTAATGCACGCATTAGATTTTTTTGCAATGTACTCATAAAGAATTGTGTTCTCAATTCTTTATGGGTAATTTGATATATTTAAGAATGAAAAATGAGGCTCCTCAGTTCCTTTACAACTTTTTCCACTTTGCAGTCAAAAAACATTCCACTCTAGCCTTCGTGGAAGAAAAACTGTATTAAAAATTCCTTCTCACCAAATATGTAAACTCTAACGCTTATTTATTATGAGAGGTGCTCGTCTTTGGAGCAAATCACTGTTTAGTTTAAGATATGCTCCGTTATTTCTAAAGTAACCTTTCAGCGGCACATAATTCAAATCCAGATTCAAATATATCCAGTAGAATCCGACTTGCTATACTAATTAAACATAACGTATCATTTATTTAATCTTTATTATATTATTTTAATAGATTATATCCTTCTGACAAGTTTTCTCGTATCCCGAAGAACTTTACGTATACCGAATCGATAATTCTTTAATCTGCAACCAGCAGCAAGGCGCACAGGTAGCACTGGACCGAAGTGGGTCCTTACCTAGCCACCAGCGGGATAAGCTCTTAAATAGATGCCCCTAACGAAAAAGCTTGTCTTCTTGCGAAACGTCGGCAGGATGACCATACTCTTTTGGAAGAACTGTGATTCCCTTTAAGAATGTCCGAATATAATGCTCTTTAACTTGAGCGCTACCAGAAATAATGCCAGGTTATATAGACAGGTTATTAGTATAGACTTCAGTTAGTTAGTCTCCAAGTTATATAGACACATATTTCAATTCTTACTCAAAGATTACCTGTATCCAGTTTTTACTTCTAGTAAACCATAATGAGATCCGTTTATTGCGAAAATAAATAAGGACATTGAAAACAACACTATTTATAAAAAGTAAAAGTTGTAGGTATTATCATTAATCCACTTCTATACCTCTTGTTGCATTATTAGTTTCACACTCTAGTTTTTTGTCACACTTTCATCTACGATATTAACTTCTCCTTCCAGATCCGCGACTAGTTTACATAAAATTGGACAGAAGAAAATATTTATTAATTGCAATGTACAAAATTGCTTAATTAGTTCCCTTTATGTTTAAAAAAATAGAGATCTTCATTGGGAGCCTGTTCTTTACGGTAGCGATTTTTCCTAATTTTGGTAGTAAATATGTACGATATTTTATACAAAATATAATATCATAATAAATATCAAATTAAAAGAATGTGCATGAAAAATAAGTTTTAAAACAATAGTTTTATACTAATAATTTCAAAAAAGTTGTTTAGCAAACGTTCTGCAAATTCAATTATATAAAAATAGCGAACAAGTAGAAGTTTGGAAATTATCTTACGTCTAGAGTGAACTTCTGGTTATTACGTTGAGTGTTTTTTCGCAAGTAAAAAGCCTATGGACGTAGAGAAAATTTTTTGAAGCCACTTGGAAAAATATGATTAGAGAGAAGATGAAAATAACTTTTTGAAAAAAGGCTTTAATTTTAAGAATTTTTGTAATTTTACTTACTTTTAATACTTTCCTTAATTCATATTCACACAATTTCCGCTTAGTTCAAAATTTAATCTCCAGATTTTTTGACACACACATTATTTTCTATATTTTTTTTGCAGGATCAAGTACGTTATTCAAATTAGCTAGTATTCATGCCAAGAATAATGAAACTCCTACTTCACCTCAGCAGTCTCCTTTGCGTTATGTTGTTTTCAGGCCATATCCTGTTTCAACTAGTTATCAGGTTGAAAATGTAAAAACACGTGACCTCATTCGTGTAGGGTATTAAGACAAAGGTAGTCTAAGTTTCATTATTAGCCTGCCAGCTAGGGTACTAGTGTCACCGAATGAATTTATCTTTAGAAAAGTGAAAAATTATTGTATTTTATTAAACCTTTATCAAACAGTATTACATGGCCGCAACTTTGTGCAAGTACACTTATACAACAGCAGCATTACTCGACTTTCCGAAAAAGAAATTGGGATTTTACCTTTTGACCGTGTGATTTAGTAAAAATTGTACACAAATTAATTCAAGCAAAATGGATGTGTAAATCTAAAATGATGGAATAAAAACATTTAGTAAATATCGGTGTAATTATTTAACTTCTCATATTTATATATAAATATAAAAATAGGCTTCATGTAGAGAAGAGAAATGTCCTCTTGTGAAAAAAATTGTTACTTCAAGTAAATGGAATCTCCTCTTAAATTTAGGGTAAAGAGTATTTTTAGTTTTCTCAACAGGAATTTTTTTGCAGCAGAAATTATCCTTGTGCGACCAGCTTCTTCTTGTCTTGCAACCAAATGATTCTCATTGTGTAAAAAATATATTTATGTGGCTCAAACAAAACAGAGAAGGAAACGATGCTTTTGTTTTAAGACAACTTTTCGTCTAAGTGAATATAAGTAGAAGTTTCCGATAATTTCTTGATCTTTATATTTGAATAAGTGTATGTTTGCGCCGCAGCCCTCTGTTAGTACGATAGCATTACGAAAGGGAGATGAAAATATCTCTTGTACTTTAGAAAAAAACGCGTGCACTTTCTTTTGACACAGGCTGTAAGGGGGAACAAAAAAATGTTATACGTTTGTTCAGCTATAACGTGTATTGCCTAATAAAAACAAGCAGAATTAATTTACGGTGGTTCCATTTAATTTTACTTCACTGAATAGAAATCTCTACGTGAACTTTCTCCGAATAGAAGGAAAGTATGTAAATAAAGACAGAAGTGATAAAGACGAAGATTATCAGGATAGCAAGACTCAGTGATTCAATTTTGATAATGTATGGGTAAAGAGTCTTCCTTGATTAGTCAGCAGACAACTATCGAAACATAATGCAAACAAATATATTTGTGCTCGATTCCTAAACTACATTTCGTCTAAAGAAAAGTTGATGGCACACACTGAATATTGCAAAAAATTAAATGACTGTAAAATCGTGCTACACATAACTGGAAAAAACATTATCAAATAAGTTTAAAAAAAGACCATGTTCAAATTAATGGATAATGCAGTTTACGGAAAAACAATGAAGAACGTACGAAAACATGTTAATGTGAAACTCGTGACAAAGTGGGAGAGTAGATATGGATCTAAAGCCTACATAGCGAAACCAAATTCCTACAGCCGAGCAATATTTAGTAGAAATTTAGTGGCTATTGAATTAAGAATAACTCAATTTTTGTTTAATAAACCCAACTATGTTGGTCTTTCGGTGCTTGATGTATCTAAAATCCTGATCTATGACTTCCGCTACGGTTAAATGTGTAACAAGTATGGTAAAAATTGTAAATTATTATATACCGATACGGATAGTTTGACATATAAAGAAAAATGTGATGACAATTATGATGTTATTAGTAAGAAGATATGAAAAACAATATATGCTATTTCGATACATTAGACTATCCTCAAGACAATGTTTTCAGAATGCCGTAAGCCAACAAGAAAGTTTTGGGTTTAATGAAAGACAAATGTTCTGTTCAAATTTTTACGGAATTTGTTGGTGGAGCGTTGGCAAGAAATTAATCACCTTCGATGACTATACGGAATGCCTAAGAAACTCGATTGTGCTATGCAGAAAACAATATGTAATCAGATCGAGACCTCATAACGTTGAAACTATAAACAAACTAAAATTGCGCTGAGTCCTTATGACGACAAGCGATTATTATTGCAAAATTGTACTAATACTTTTGCGTGGAGCCATTACAAAATCATGGATGTGGATGATAATGACGACGACGACGATGATGATGTCCTTTATGATAGTGATATGGAACTTTTGGATCTTCTTGTAAAAGATTAGTTATAAACTTTGCTTCAGAGGTTTATTGTTGGTTTGATATTGATTTATCGTTGATTCAACATTAATTCAGCATTGGTTCATCGTTGATTTGACATTTATTAATTGTTGGTTCAACATTAATTCTTTATTGGTTTAGCGTTCATTCAACATTTCACAAAGTTGATTCAACATTGCTCAAAGTTAATTACATAGCTGACTTTTCTATCCAGCTCTTGGGTGAACTGTCAAAACCTAACCACTTTACAAATATTTTGTTACCACGTTTCTCAATTACTTTTTCCACAAGATATATGTCTGGATGTTTAACTCTGAAAAGTTTTTCATCATAAAATCTGCCAGCAACGGATTGCTCTTGATAGACTTTTAGCCTGTACGTCACTAGATTCGTGGACTAACTCGATCCACAGTGAATATCTCTGTCGTCCGATTGGGTGTATATCCTTTTTAAAGACGTGTTTGTGCTTGCTGACTCGAACTCTCACACCAACTTTTAACTTTTTCCTCTTCTTGGGTATATTTCGTAGTTTTTCAAAGCGTTGCGTCAGCTTCTCTTTATGTTCATTAGTGACATCTTTTGCCTTCATACCGATTGTTCGATTTTTTGTATTGTTGTACATGGAGATAGGAGTGGGCAAAACGTCTATCCACTTATAGTTGTCTCTCAATTTAAAATGAGGGCACATCTTATTCTTGAGCCTGTAGTTAAATCTTTCCCAGATTGACGCCGTCAGATTACTATGCGTTGAGTAAAGGTTAATGTTGTATTTTTGCATAAGATTTGTAAAATGTTAATTATAAAATTATTTGCCTTCATCAGTGTGTAAGTTTTTTGTTACACGACCATGCACCAATATATACTGCATTACAGAAGTGACATCTGGTCCACTCTTGCCTTAAACAGGAACCGCACAGACGTATGAGGAGGAAATGTCTTCAACGCTAAGACAATATTTATAGCCATTATTTTCACGAGCATAGGGTAACATTTGAACCAAATCTGCCTGCCACGTCTTGTCTATACGACGCATTTGCACGCGACGACGTAGATAATTCTTCCTAGCCGGTTTATGCAGTTCTGTGACTAGTGACAATTTCTTGTTGTCCATTCTCGAGTGCATTTAATGAAGCTTCTAGCTGAGCAATAAATTCAGTATTACGGACTGACAAATCTTGTTGGGTGTCATTGCGTAGGTTTTTCAGTTTTTCTTCGATTGATTATTTGAGTATACGTATCAAGAAATTATTATTATAAATCTCTGTTTGCATAGATGATGTGACTTAATGTACTGTACGTATCTCGCTTTGTACAATGCGCTATACGGGTCCCAAATTGACTCCGTCGTATTGTTTTTTGGCCTTGCTAATATTACGAAGTCTTTTTTTATCTACGTCGTAATTACCGTTGATGGTGATCTTGAATCCAACACCAGGTATGTACTGTGGTAGAGAAACCTCCGCCTTTCGACGTTTGTCAGCGCGATACTTTGAACAGTTTTACAATAAAGTTCTTTTACATGTTACTGTTGCTAGTGCGAATAGATTTATTAGGACTGTAGCATTTCTTGTGCGCATTTGTAGCAATTAACTTTCCTTATAATTGTTTTGGTCGTCAGCGTATTGGCCCTCAAAACTGATGAGTGTGTTAACAATAATGCAAGTGCCATTACTGATTTTGCGCACGCCATAAACTATGTCTAAGTACTGTTTTATATTGTGATCTTGCAGCTTTAGAAATTTTTTTGTTAAATAGTCATGATTCACAGTAGGCTCAGTTGCGCTATCTTCAATCCTCTTTGTCATCTTTCTTTATTAGTTCATTTTGCTTAACTTCGCTCTTGATTGGTTGATTCTTCATGTCAACTATTTTTTGCAATTCCATGACGATTTGTTAAAACACTTCATTCCTTATTTGTTTAGCAGCTTCATCACTCAGTTTAAGCATTTGATGTTTACGTCAAGTCGCTTAATTGGCTTTTAAGATTTTACGGAGCACCTCCTCCTCCTTGTAAACTTTGATATGTTGCTGTTCTGATATCTCAATCTATACTGGCGGCATTCCTACAAACTAACTTGTATTTATATAGTAACAAAG
>JAUELO010000006.1:2671480-2693622 GCA_032357855.1 Amphibolips quercusostensackenii | reverse complement strand
TCATATGCCGCCCATGAGCCTTCAATTGATATTACTCACCAATCACACGAAGAATTACTACTAAAGCTAATAATAATGGGACCCACATATCAGAACCATAGTGCGGTCTGTGAGACCGCACGACCACACTTAAATGTTTATTCGGAAAAAATTTCAAATCGATTAAAAATTGAAATCTCTTTTATAATGCAAATAGATGATTAATTAAATATTAATCTTTTATTAATAAATTTCCATTTTTATTAGTATTATTTAATTACAAGTCTCGGTCCGGTTTCCAGTCCAACAATCTCGTGAAATCCTCCTCAGTTATTTGAACCTGTCTGCTTGCCTCCAAATATGCCTGAAATTAAAATACTTTTTTTTTAAATGAACTTTTAATATAAAATTGAAAATAAATTAGTTATTTGGAAAATTTAAATAATTTTTCTATTTTGAGACCTTCTGCTTTTTCAAATTGTCGACGAGGTGCAGTTGCTTTTTATAAGCTTGATACAATTCTGATCTTTGTTTTTCCATATTTTTGATTGATAGCCTTTTTTCTTCTTGAAGTCTCCTTATCTGGTCTCTCAAGTCCTAAATAATTATTTAATTGCTAAGGTATTTTACACAAAAAAAATTATTTTTTACTGAGAAAAAAAATCTTTAGTTATTTAAATAATAGAGAAGACAAAAATTAAAGAAAATAATTTTTCTATGAAAATATACCCGATTTGATAAATCTGTACCTTTTCTTCCAATTTTGTGAATTTGAGAGAAGAACGAAGTTTTTCATTTTCTTCTAAACTTCTATTCAGTCTCACTTCGGTGCTAACATTTTGCTGATTTAAAGTTTTCACTTCTCTTTTCAGATCTTCGATTTCCTAAAATTAATTAATCAAATTAGTTTATTAATTATTTTACAATTTGATACATTTATAATTTTTTTTTAATTATTTTGAATTCACTTTGAATTATTTGGAATCCTCGGAATTTCATGAATTCTCGGAATTCTTTGAAATTCTGTAATTTCCTGAATTCTCTGAAATCCCTAAAATTTTCCAAGTTCCTTGAAATCCTTGAATATCTTGAATTCTTAAAAATCTTTGAATTTTCTGAAATCCTTGAATATTTTGAATTCTCTGATACCACTCAATTCATTGAATTCTCTGAATACCTTGAATTCCTGAATATTCGGAATTCTTGATTTCCTTGAATTATTTTAATTTCCTGAATTACTTGAAGTTTCCGGATTCCCGAAATGCTCTGAAATCCCTGTAATTCTCTAATTCCTTGAAATCCTTAAATATTCTAAATTACTGAAAATCTCAGAATTCTCAAAAATCCTGGAATATTTTAAATTCCTGAAATTCCTTGAACTTTCCGGATTCCTAAAATCCTCTAAAATCCATGAAATGATATAAATTCTTCGAAATCCTTGACTATCCTGAATTCCTAAAAATCTCAAAATTCTATCAAATTCTTAAATATTTTGAATTCTCTAATTCCTCTGAATTCCTTAAATTCTGTGAATCCTTTGAATTCTTGAACTACTCTGAATTCTTGAAATTCATTGAATTATTTACTTTCCTGTATTCCTTGAACTTTCCGCATTCCCAAAATGCTCTGCATATTTTGAATTTTCTGATTCCCCTGAAACCCTTGAATGTTCTGGATTCCCGAAATTTCTAGAATATCCTGAAATCCTTAAATATCCTGAATTCCTGATATTTCTAAAATTCTCTGAAATCCTTGAATATTCTGAATTCCCTACATTCTCTGAATCCCTTGAATTTCTGGAATGCTCTGAATTCTTGAATTTCATTAAATTTTTGAATTTCCTGAATTCCTTAAATGTTCTGAATTTCTAAAATGTTCTAAAATCCCTGAAACTCTCTGATTTCTTTGAAATCCTTCAATATTTTGAATTCCTAAAAATCTCTGAATTATTTAAAATCCTTGAAGATTTCGAATTCTCTAATTCCTCTGAATTCCTTGAATATTATGAATTCCCAAAATTTTCTGGATCTCTTCAATTCCTGGAACACTCTGAATTATTGAATTTCGTGAATTCCTTAAATTTCCCAATTCCTGAAATGTTCTGAAATCCCTGAAACTCTCTCTATTCCTTGGAATTTTTAAATATTCTGAATTTCTTGAATTCCTGAAATTCTTTGGATTTTCTGAATTCCTTAAATGATCTGAAATCCTTGAAATCATCTAGATTCCTTGAAGTCTTTGAATATCCTAAATTCCTTAAATTCCTGAATATCTCTGCACTTTTAAAAATCCTTAAATTATCTGTATTCCTGAAATTCCTTGAATTTTCCAAATTTTTCAAATGTTTTGCAATGCCTAAAATTCTCTGATTTTTTTGAAATCCTTCAATATCCTTGAAGATTTAGAATTATCTGATTCCTCTGAATTCCTTAAATATTCAGAATTTTAACTGCTCTGCAATCCCTAAAATTATCTAAATTCCTTGAAATCCTTAAGAATTCTGAATTCTTAAAAATCTCAGAATTCTGTGAAATCCTCAATTATTTTGAATTTTCTGATTCTCCTGAATTCCTTGAATGTTCTGGATTCCCGAAATTCCTGGAAAATCCTGAAATCCCTAAATATCCTGGAATCCTTAAATATCCTGAATTCCTTATATTCCTAGAATTCTCTAAAATCATTGAATATTCTGAATTTTTTACATTCTCTGAATCCTTTCAATTTCTGGAATAATCTGAATTCTTGAATTTCGTTAAATTATTTGATTTAATGAATTCCTTAAATTTTCCGAATTCCCGAAATGTTCCAAAATCCCTGAAATTCTCTGAATTCCTTCAATTCTTCGAATCCCTTGAATTCCTAGAATATTCAGAATTCCTGAAATTCCTTCAATTATTTTAATTTCTAGAATTCCTTGAATTTTCCGGATTCCCGAAATGCTCTGAAATCCCTGAAATTATCTAAATTCCTTGAAATCCTTGAAAATTCAGAATTCCTGAAAATCTCAGAATTCTCTGAATTCCCTGAATATTCCGAATTCTTAAAATTCCTTGAATTATTTTAATTTCCTGAGTTTCCTAAATTTTCCGGATTCCCAAAATGCTCTAAAATCTTTGCACTTATCTAAATTCCTTGAAATCTTTAAAAATTCAGAATTTCTAAAAATCTTACAATTCTATGAATTCCTAGGATATTTTGAATTCTCTGATTGCCCTAAATTCCTTAAATCTTCCGCATTCTTGAAATTCCTTAAATTATTTCAATTTTTTGAATTCCTTCAATTTTCCGGATTCCCGAAATGCTCTAAAGTACCTGAAATTCTCTGAATTCCTTGAAATCCTTGAATATCCTGAATTCCTGAATATCTCTGAACTATTTGAAATCCTTGAAGATTTTGAATTCTCTGATTTCCCTGAATTCCTTGAACTCTCTGAATCCCTTGAATTCGTGAAATATTCTGAATTCTTGAAATTCCTTGACTTCTTCCTTGACATCCCGGAATATTCAGAATTTCCTTAATTCCTACAATCCTATGAATTTTATGAGCTCCCAAAATGTTCTGAAATCTTTAAAACTCTCAATTCCCTGAAATCCTTGAACAGTCTAATTCTCTGATTTCTTAGAATTCCTTAAATTCTATGAATTCTTTGAATTCTTTGAATTCTTTAAATACTACGAATTCTTGAATTTCGTTGAATTATTTTAGTTTACTGAATTCCTTGAAATCCTTGAATATCCCAAATTCCCTGAATTCATGAAAATCTCAGAATTTTCTGAAATCTCTAAATAATATGAATTCCTGAAATCCCTAGAATTTTCCGGATTCCCGAAATGCTCTGAAATCCCTGAAATTATATGAATTCTCTGAGATCCTTGAATATCCTGAATTCCTGACAATCTTGAAATTCTCTGAAATCCTTGAATATTTTGAATTCTCTTATTCCTCTGAATTCCTTAAATTCTCTGAATCCTTTAAATTTTTGAACTACTCTGAATTCTTAAAATTCATGAAATTAATTAATTTCCCGTATTCCTTGAATTTTCCGCATTTCCAAAATGCTCTGCAATCCCTAAAATTCTCTGATTTCTTTGAAATCCTTCAATATCCTATAATTCCTGAAAATCTCTGAATCATTTAAAATCCTTGAAGATTTTGAATTCTCTGATTCCTCTGAATTCTTTAAATATTCAGAATTCCGAAATGCTCTGCGATCCCTGAAATTATCTAAATTCCTTGAAATTCTTAAAATTTCTGAATTCCTGAAAATCTCAGAATTCTCTGGAATCCTCAAATATTTAGAATTTTCTGATTTCGCTGAAACTCTTGAATGTTCTGGATTCCCGAAATTCCTGGAATATCCTGAAATCCTTGAATATCCTGAATTCCTGATATTCCTAGAATTCTCTGAAATCCTTGAATATTCTGAATTCCATACATTTTTTGAATCCATTGAATTTCTGGAATACTTTGAATTCTTGAAATTCATTGCATTTTTTAATTTCCTGAATTCCTTAAATTTTCCGAATTCCCGAAATGTTCTGAAATCCCTGAAATTCTCTTAATTCCTTGGAATTTTTCAATATTCTGAATTTATTGAATTCCTGGAATTCTCTGAATCTTCTGAATTCCTCAAATGTTTTGAAAATTTTGAAATTATCTAAATTCCTTGAAATACTTGAATATCCTAAATTCCTAAAAACCTCTGAATTCTTGAAAATCCTTAAATTATCTGAATTCCAGAAATTCCTTGAATTTTCCAAATTTTTCAAAGGCTCTGCAATCCGTGAAATTCTCTGATTTCTTTTAAGTCCTTCAATATCCCGAATTTCTAAAAATCTCTGAATTATTTAAAATCCTTGAAGATTTCAAATTCTCTGATTCCTTTGAATTCCTTAAATATTCAGAATTCCTTAAATTATTTACATTTTTGGAATATTCTAAATTTTTGAATTTCATTAAATTATTTAATTTCCTGAATTCCTTAAATTTTTCGAATTCCTAAAATGTTCTGAAATCCCTGAAATTCTCTCAATTCCTTGGAATTTTTGAATATTCTGAATTTCTTGAATTCCTCAAATTCTTTGGATTTTCTAGATTTCTCAAATGATCTAAAATACTTGAAATTATCTAAATACCTTGAAATTCCTTGAATTCTTTTAATTTCCTAAATTCCTTAAATTTTCCGGATTCCCGAAATGCTCTAAAGTCTCTGAAATTCTCTGAATTCCTCAAAATCCTTGAATATCCCAAATTCATGAAAATCTCTAAATTTTCGAAAAACCTTAAATATCCTGAATTCCTGAATAATCAGAATTCCTCAAATTCCTGAAATATTGTGAATCCTTGAAATTCTTTGTATTATTTCAGTTTCCTGGATTCCTTCAATTCCTTAAATTTTCCGAAATCCCTAAAATTATCTGAATTGACTGAAATCTTTGAATTTTCTTTATATCCTGAATTCATTGAACATTCAAAATTCCCGGAATTCTCTGAATTTCTGAAAATATCCAAATTACCTGATATCCTTGAATTCTTTGAATATCCTGATTTGCTCAAATATTCAAAATTCCTGAAATTCTCTGAATATATTGAATTAATTAAAATTTCTGAATTCTCTGAAATCCTTGATTTTTCTGAATTCCCTGAAATCCTGGAGTATTCTGGATTCTTTGAATATTCTGAATTCCTAAAATTCTTTGAATTCTCGAAATTCCTTAAATCTGCTTATTACTCTGAAATTCTCTGAATTTTCTAAGATCCTTGAATTTCTCGAATATCCCCAATTCCAAAACTTCTTGTAATTCTACGAATTCCCTTAATGCTCTGAATACCAGAAATTCTCTGAGTTTCCTGAAATCCGTGAATTATCGAATATTAGGAATTCCTGAAAATCTCTGCATTGCCTGAAATAATAAAAAATTCTTAATTTTCTGAAATCCCTGAAATTCTCTGAATTCCTTGAAATCCTTGAATATTTTGAATTCCCTGAATTCCTGAAATTCTTCAAATTTTTTGAATTCCTGAAATGCTCTAAAATTTTTTTAATTACTTTAAATCCTTGAATATCCTGAATTCCCTGAATTCCTAAAAATCTCTCAATTTTCGAAAATCATGAAATATTTTGAATTCCTAAAATATCTTAAATTTCTTAAATTCGAAAAATTCCTTGAATTTTCTGAATTCCTTTAATTTTCTGTATCCCTCGAATATGTTGAATACTCTAAATTCTTCAAATTCCTTGAATAATTTCAAATTTCCTGAATTTCTTGAATTTTCTGAATTCTCGAAATAATCTGAAATCCTTAAAATTCTCGTAATTCTTTAAAATGCTCGAATATCCTGAATTTCCTGAATTGCTGAAAATCTCTAAATTTTCTGAAATCCTTAAATATTCTAAATTCTCTGGTTCCTCTTTCTAGAATTCCTTGGATTTTCTGTATCCTCGAGATTCCTTGAATATCCTGAAATCCTTGAATATCCTGAATTTCTGATATTCTTAGAATTGTCTGCAATCCTTTAATATTCTGAATTCTCTAAATTCTCTGAATCCCTTGAATTCCTGGAATACTTTGAATTCTTGAATTTCATTGAATTATTTAATTTCCAGAATTCCTTAAATTTTCCGAATACCCGAAATGTTCCGAAATCCCCGAAATTCTCTCATTCCTTGGAATTTTTGAACATTCTGAATTTCATGTTTTCTTGAAATTCTTTATATTTTCTAAATTCCTCAAATTCTCTGAAATCCATGAAATTATCCAAATTCCTTGAAATTCTTGAATATCCCAAATTTTCTAAATTCCTGAAAATCTCTGAATTTTAAAAAATCTTTGAATTATCTGAATTCCTGAAATTCCTTGAATTTTCCAGATTTTTCAAATGCTCTGCAATGCCTAAACTTCTCTGATTTTTTTGAAATCCTTCAATATCCTGAATTTCTAAAAATCTCTGAATTATTCGAAATCCTTGAAGATTTTGAATTCTCTGATTCCTTTAAATTTCTTGAATATTTAGAATTCATTAAATTCTCTGAATTCCTCAAATTCCTGGAATATTCTGAATTCTTGAAATCCTTGAATATTCTGAATTCCCTAAATTTTCTGAATCCCTTCAATTCCTGAAATACTGTGAATTCTAAAATTTCATTGAATTATTAAATTTACTGAATTCCTTAAATTTTTCGAATTCCTGATATGTCCTGAAATCCCTAAAACTCTTTTAATTCCTTGGAATTTTCGATTATTCTGAATTTCTTGAATTCCTGGAATCCTTTGAATTTTCTGAATTCCTCAAATGATCTGAAATCCTTAAAATTATCTAAACTCCATGAAATCCTTGAATATGTTAAGTTCCCTGAATTCCTGAAAATCTCTGAATTTTAAAAAATCCTTGAATTATCTGAATTTCTGTAATTCCTTGAATTTTCCAAATTTTTTTAATGCTCTGCAATCCCTAAACTTCTCTGATTTCTTTGAAATTCTTCAATATCCTGAATTCCTAAGATTCTCTGAATTATTTAAAATCCTTGAAAATTTCGAAATTTATGATCCTCTGAATTCCTTGAATATTCAGAATTTCGAAATGCTCTGCAATCCCTGAAATTATCTAAATCCGTTAAAATACTTAAAAATTATGAATTCCTAAACATCTCAAAATTTTCTAAAAGCCTCAAATATGTTACATTTTCTGATTTCCCTGAATCTCTTGAATATTCTTGAATCTCGAAATACCTGGAAAATCCTGAAATTCTTGAAAAACCAAGAATCCTTGAATATTCTGAATTCTTGATATTCCTAGAATTCTCTGAAATCCTTGAATATTTTGAACTTCCTACATTCTCTGAATCCCTTGAATTTCTGGAATACTCTGAATTCTTAAAATTCATTGAATTATTTGATTTCCTGAATTCCTCAAAATTATCTAAATTCTTTGAAATCCTTAAATATCCTGAATTCCTGAAAATCTCAGTATTCTCTAAAATCCTGGATGATTTTGAATTCGCTGATTCCTCTGCATTCCTTGAATATTTAGAATTCCTTCAATTCTCTGAATCCCTTGAATTCCTGGAATATTCTAAATTTCTGAAATTCCTTGAATTATTTTAATTTCTAGAATTTCTTAAATTTTCCAGATTTCCGAAATGCTCTTAAATCCCTAAAAATTATCTGAATTTCCTAAATATTCCGAAATTTTTGAAATTCTTTGAATTATTTTAGTTTCCTGAATTCTTTTAAATTCTTGAATATCCTGAATTCCCTTAATTTATAAAAAAACTCAGAATACTCTAAAATCCTTGAATATTTTGAATTCCTAAAATCCCTTGAATTTTCCGGATTCCCGAAATGCTTTGAAATCTCTGAAATTTTCAAAATTCCTTAAAAATGCTAAATTCCTGAAATTTCTTGAATTTTTAAAATTCCCGAACCGCTCTAAAATCCTTGAAATTCTCACAATTATCTTATTCCTATTGAATTTCTACAATACTCTGAACCATTTGAATTTTTTGAAAATTCAGAAATCCCAAAAATCTCAGTATTCTTTGAAATCCTAGACTATATGGGATTCCCTGATTCCCTTGAATAACTTGAATATTCTGAATTCATGAAATTCACTGAATCCCTTGAATTACTGAAATATTCTGAATTCCTGAAATTCCTCGAATAATTTTAATTTCCTGAATTCCTTCAATTTTCCGGATTTCCGAAATGCTTGA
Organism: Amphibolips quercusostensackenii; assembly: GCA_032357855.1. Lineage (NCBI taxonomy): Eukaryota > Metazoa > Arthropoda > Insecta > Hymenoptera > Cynipidae > Amphibolips > Amphibolips quercusostensackenii. The sequence goes on along the minus strand of JAUELO010000006.1, from coordinate 2,684,929 downwards.
AATCCCTGAATTTCTCTGAATTTCTTGAAATCCTTGAATATCCTAAATTCGTGAATATCTCTGAATTATTTAAAATCCTTAAAGATTTTGAATTCTCTGATTTTCCTGAATTCCTCAAATTCTCTGAATCCCTTGAATTCGTGGAATATTCTGAATTCTTGAAATTCCTCGACTTATTTCTTGAAACCCCAGAATATTAAGAATTTTCTGAATTCCCAAAATCTGTTGAATTTCATGAGTTCTTAAAATGTTCTGAAATCCTTCAAATTCTCTAAACTCCCTGAAATCCTTGAATATTCGAATTCTCTGATTCCTTTGTAATCCTAAAATTCTCTGAATCCTTTAAATTCTCTAAGTACTCCGAATTCATAAAATTCCTTAAATTATTTTAGTTTCCTGAATTTCTTAAAATCCTTAAATATACTAGATTCCCTGAATTCATGAAAATCTTAGAATTTTCTAAAACCTCTGAATATTCTCGAATTCCTTAAATATTCTGAATTCTTGAAATTTCTTGAATTTTCTAAAGTCTGCAAATGCTTTTAAATCCCTGCAATTCTCTGAATTCCTTTAAATTTTTGTAATTTAGAATTCCTAGAAATCTCAGTATTCTCTGAAATCCAAGAATATTTGGAATTCTCTGATTTCTCTAAATTACTTAAATATTCTAAATTTCAAAAATTCTCTGAATCCCTTGAATTCCTGGAATATTCTAAATTCCTGAAATTCCCTAAATTATTGTAATTTCCTGAATTCCTCCAATTTTTCGGATTCCCGACATTCTCTTAAATCCCTGCAATTATCAAAATTCCTTGAAATCCTTAAAAATTCAGAATTCCTGAAAAACTCAGAATTCTATGAATTCCTCAAATATTTTCAATTCTATGATTGCCCTGAATTCCTTAAATCTCCCGCATTCTTTAAATTCTCTGAATTATTTTAATTTTCTGAATTCCTTAAATTTTCTGGATTTGCAAAATGCCCTGAAATTCCTGAAATTCTCTGAATTCTTTGAAAGCCCCGAAATCCTTGAATTCTTTGAATGTCCGGAATTCCAAAAATTATTTAAATTCTCTGAATTTCCTTAATCCACTTTCTGAAATCCTTGAAATTCTCTGAATTTCCTCAAATCTTTAAATTCCTTAAATATCCTGAATTTTTAATTATTAGGAATTGCCTGAATTTATAAAAATATCGGAATTCTCTGAAATCCTTGATTTTTCTGAATTCCCTAAAACCCTGAGGAATTTCTAAATTCTCTGAATATTCTGAATTCTTCGAATTCTTGAAATTCCCTGAATTCCCTTAATGCTCTGAAATCACTGAAATTCTCTGACTTTCCTGAGATCCTTGAATTCCTTGAATATTCTGAACTCTGAAAATTCTTTGAAATACCTTAATGCTTTTTCTGAAATCCTTGAAATTCTATTGAATTCTTAAAATCTTTCAATCCATGGAATGTTCTAAATTTTTAAATATTAGGGATTCCCCAAATTCCTATAAATCTCTAAATTCTCTGAAGTTCTTGATTTTTCGAAATTTCTTGGAACCTGAAATATTCTGAATTTTTTCATTATTCTAAATTCTTTCAATTTTCCGCATTCCCTAAACAAATATTTTAAATTCTCTGATTCCTTTGAATTCCTGGAATATTTTGAGTTCCTGATATTTCTAAAATTCCTGAAATTTTCTAAATTCTCCAAATGCTCTGAAATCCCTGAAATTTTCTAAATTCCTTGAAATCCTTGAACAGTCAGAATTTTTGAAATACTTGAAAATTTTGAATTCTTTGATTGTCCTGAATTCCTGAAATTCTCTGAATCTCTTGACTTTCTGGAATATTTCAAATTCTTGAAATTCCTTGAATTATTTTATTTCACCGAATTCCTTAAAGTTTTCGAATCTCCGAAATGCTCTGTCACCCCCGAAATTCACTAAATTCCTTAAATTTTCTAAATCCCTTGAATTTCTGAAATATTCTGAATTTAGAATTACTGAAAGTCTTAAAATTCTCTGAAATCCTTAAATATTTCAGAAACCCTGAAAAATCTGAATCCCTTGAATATTCTCAATTCTTGAAATTCCTTCAATTATTTTAATTTCCTCAATTCCTTGAATTTTCCAAATTCCCGAAACGGTCTGTAATCCCTGAAATTCTCTGAATTCCTTGATATCCTTGAATGTTCTAAGTTCCTTAAATATCTTGAATTCTCGAAAATGCTTGAATATTCTGAATTCCTAAAATTCCTTGAATTTTCTAAATTCTCCAAATGCTCTAAAATCCCTAAAATTTTTTAAATTCCTTAAAATCTTTGAAAATTAAGAATTTTTGAAATCCCTGAATATTTAAAATTCTCTAATTCTCCTGAATTCCTGAAATTCTCTGAATCTCTTGACTTCCTGGAATATTTTGAATTCTTGATTTTAATTTTCTAAATTCCTTGAAGTTTTCGAATCACCAAAATGCTCTGTCATCCCCGAAATTCTCTGAATTCCTTAAATATTCTGAATTCCTTAAATTCCCTAAATCCCTTGAATTCCTGAAATATTCTGAATTCAGAATTACTGTAAGTCTCAGAATTCCCTGAATTTCTTGAATATTCTAAAAACCCTGAAATATCTAAAGTCCTTGAATTCCTGGAATATTCCGAATTCTTAAAATTCCTTAAATTATTTTAATTTTCTGAATTCTTTCAATTTTCCGGATTCCCGAAATGCTCCGAAGTCCCTGAAATCTCTGAATTCCTTGATATTCTTCAATATTCTGCATTCTTAAAATTTTCAGAATTCTCTGAAATCCCTGTATATTCTGAATTTCTGAAATTCCTCGAGTGCTCTGAAATCCGTGCAATTATATAAATTCCTTGAAATCGTTAAATATCCTCAATTCCTGAAAATCTCGGAATCCTCTAAAATCCTTAAAGATTTTGAATTCTCTAATTTCCCTCAATTCCTTGAATATTCAGAATTCCTTGAATACTTGGAATACTCTGAATTCTTGAAATTTATTGAATTATTTAATTTCCTTGATTCCTTAAATTTTATGAATTTCCAAAATGCTCTGAAATTCCTGAAATTATATCTAAATTCCTTTAAATACATGAAAATTCAGAATTACTGAAAATCTCAGAATTCTCTCAAATCCTAAAATATTTTAAGTTCTCTGATACCCCTGAATTCCTTGAATGTTCTTAATTCTTTCAATTCTCTGAATTCTTTGAAATCTTTGAATATCATGAATTCCCTGAATTCCTGAAACTCTCAGAATTTTTGAAAATTCTTGAATATTCGGAATTCCTTGAATTCCTTGGATTTTCCGGATTCCAGAAATGCTCTGAAATCTCTGAAATTTTCTGATTTCCTTGAAATCCTTGAAAATCCTGAATTCCCTGAATTCCTGAAAATCTCAAAATTCTGGGAAATCCCTTAATATTCTGAATTCCTGAAATTGCTTAAATTTTCTAAGTTACCAAAATACCATAAAATCCCTGTAATTATATAAATTCCTTGTATATCCTGAATTCCTGAAAATCTCAGAATTGCTTAAATTCTCGGAATCCTGAATTTCGCAAGTTCTCGTAATCCTTGGAATTCTTGATATACTCTGAATTCTTGAAACTTATGGAATTATTTAATTTCCTGAATTTCTTAAATTTTGCGAATTCCCAAAAGGTTCTTAAGTCCCTGAAATTCTTTGAATTGCTTGAAATCTCTAATTACTCCGAATTTCCTGAATTCCTGGAATTCTTTAATTTTTTGGAATTTTCCAAATACTCTGGAATCTCTGAAATTTTCTAAATTCCTTTAAATCCTTGAATATTTAGAATTCCTGACATATTCTGAAATCTTGAAATCGCTTAAATCCCTGAAATTCTCTCAATTCCTTGAAATCCTTGAGAATTCAGAATTTATGAAAATCTCGGAATTCTCTGAAATCCTTGAATATTTTAAACTCACTAATTCGCCTGAATTCCTGGAATATTCTGAATTCCTGACATTCTCTGAAAGCCTTAAATATCCTTATTGCCCTGAATTTTCTAAAATCCTTTAATATTCTTAATTCTGAAATTCCTTGAATTTCTATAATTCCTTAAATTCCTTGAATTTTCTGCATTCCCCAAATGGTCTGAAATCCCCGAAATTGTCTAGATTCCTTGAAGTCCTTGAACGTCCTGAATTCCTGAAAATCTCTGAATTATTTGAAATCCTTGAATATTTTTAATTTTCTTATTCCCCTGAACTCCTTAAATATTCTGGATTCCTTAAATTCGTGAATTCTCTGAAATCTTTAAATATCCTGAATTACCTGCATTCCTGAAAATCTCTAAATTTTCGAAAATCCTTAAATATTTTAAAATCCTATACTTCCTTGAATTTTCTAAACTCTCTGAATGCTCTGAAATCCCTGAAATTTTATAAATTTTTTCATATCCTTGGATATCCTGAATTCTTGAGAATATCTTAATTATTTGCAATCCTCGAAGATTTTAAATTCTCTTATTCCCCTGAAATCCTTGAATATTCTGAAACCCTCGAATGCTTAAACATACTGAATTCCCTGAGTTGCTGAAAATCTCTCAATTTTCGAAAATCCTTGAACATCCTGAATTCCTGAAAATCTCTGAGTTTTCTGAAATCCTTGAATATTTTGGATTTTCTGGTTTCTCTGATTTTTTTTAATTCTCTGAATTCCTCTAATTTTTTAAATATTCTGTATTCCCTGAATTTCTGAAATTCTTAGAATTTTCTTAATTCCCCTAATGCTCTGAAACCCCTGAAATATTCTAAATTCCTTGAAATGCTTGAATATTCAGAATTTTTGAAAATCTCAGAATTTTTCGAAATCTTTTAAATCATCTAAATTCCTTGAAATCCTTGAATATCCTGAATTCCTAAAAATCTCAGAATTCTCTAAAATCCTGGAAGATTTTGAATTTGCTGATTCCTCTGAATTCCTTGAATATTCCGAATTCCTGAAATCCCTTGAATTTTCTGAATTTCCCAAATGCTCTAAAATCCCTGTAATTTTCTGAATTCCTTGAAATCCTTGAATATCCTGAATCCCTGAATATCTCTGAATTATTTGAAATCCTTAAATATTTCAAATTCTCTTATTCCCCTGAATTCCTTGAATATTCAGAATTTTTTAAATTCTCTGAATTCCTTGAATTCCTGGAATATTCCGAATTCAGAAAATTTCTTGAATTAATTTAATTTCCTCAATTCCTTAAATTTTCCGGATTCTCGAAATGCTCTGAAATGCCTGAAATTCTCTGAATTTCTGGAATTCTTTGAATTTTCCTAATTCTCCAAATGATCTGAAATCCTTCAAATTTTCTAAATTCCTTGAAATCCTTAACCATTCAGAATTCCTGAAAATCTCAGAATTTTCCTGAATCCCTGGAATAATCTAAATTCTTTGAAATCCTTGAATATCCTGAATTCCAGAAGATCTCAGAATTGACAAAAATCCTAAGAGATTTCAAATTCTCTGATTTTCCTGAATTCCTCTGATATTCAGGATTCTTTGAATTCCTTGAATATTTCGAATTCTAGAAATTACTGGAATTAATGAAATTTCCTCAATTTCTTGAACTTTCCGGATTCCGAAAATCCCTTGCATTTTCTGAATTCCCCAAATACTCTGAAATACCCGAAATTGTCTAGATTCCTTGAAGTCCTTGAATGTCCTGAATTTTTGACAATTTTGAATTATTTAAAATTCTTGAATATTTAGAATTCTCTTATTCCCCTGAATTTCTTGAATGTTCATAATTTCTTAAATTTTCTGAATTCCTTGAATTCCTAGAATATTCCGAATTCAGTAAATTCCTTAAATTAATTTAATTTCCTCAATTCCTTGAATTTCTGGATTCCCGAAATGCTCTGAAATCCCTGAAATTCTCTGAATTTCTTCAATTCATTAAATTATTCTGAATTCTTGATATTCTTATGATTTTCTGAAATCCTTAAACATTCTGAATTCCCTACATTCTCTGAATCCCTTCAATTCTTGGAATACTCTGAATTTTTGAATTTCATTGAATTATTTATGTTTTTGAATTCCTTAAATTTGCCGAATTCCCGAAATGTTCTGAAATTTCTGGAATTCTCTGAATTCCTTGTAATTTTTGAATACTTGGAATTCCATGAATTCCTGGAATTCTTTGAATTTTCTGAATTCCCTTAATGCTCTAAATTTTTTGAAATTTTCTAAATTCCTTGAAATCCTTGAAATTTTCTAAATTCCTTGAAATCCTTAAACCTTCAGAATTCCTGAAAATCTCAGAATTTTTCTGAATCCCTAAAATCATCTTAATTCTTTGAAAGCCTTAAATATCCTGAATTTCTGAAAATCTCAGAATCCTCTAAAATCCTGGGGATTTTGAATTTTCTGATTGCCCTGAATTCCTTGAATATTCCGGATTCTGGAAATTCCTCGAATTAATTTAATTTCCTCAATTCTTCGAATTTTCCAGATTCCCGAAATGCTCTGAAATCCCTAAACTTCTCTGAACTCCTTGAAATCCTTAAATATCCCGAATTCCCTGAATTTTCTAAAATGTGTGAATATTCTGAATTCCTGAAATCCCTTAAATTTTCTGAATTCCTCAAACGCTCTGAAATTCCCGAAATTGTCTAGATTCCTTAAAGTCTTCAAATGTCCTGCATTCCTGAAAATCTCTAAATTATTTGAAATCCTGAAATATTTAGAATTCTCTTATTCTCCTAAATTCCCTGAATATCCAGAATTCCTTAAATTTTCGGAATTGCTTGAATTCCTTATATGTTCCGAATTCTGAAAATTTATTGGATTAATTTAATTTCCTCAATTCCTTAAATTTTCCGGATTCCGAAATTGCTCTAAAATTCCTTAAATTCTATGAATTCCTTAAAATCCTGAATATCTTGAATGTTTTGAATTTTCGAAAATCTGGGAATATTCTGAATTCCTAAAATTCCTTGAAATTTCTGAATTCCCCAAATGGTCTGAAATCCCCGAAATTGTCTAGATTCCTGGAAGTCCTTGAATGTCCTGGATTCCTGAAAATCTCGGAATTGCTTGAATTCCTTGAATATTCCTAATTCTAGAAATTCATTGGATTAATTTAATTTCCGTAATTCCTTGAATTTTCCAGATTCCGAAATTGCTCTGAAATTCCTGAAATTTTCTGAATTCCTTGATGTGCTTGAATATCTTAAATTCCATACATTTTCAGAAATCTGGGAATATTCTGAATTCCTAAAATCCCTTGAATTTTCTGAATTCCTCAAATGCTCTGAAATCCCCGAAATGGTCTAGATTCCTGGAAGCCCTTGAATGTCCTGTATTCCTGAACATCTCGGGATTGCTTAAATTCCTTAAATATTCCGAATTCTGAAAATTCATTGGATTTATTTAATTTCCTCAATTCCTTGAATTACCCAAATTCCGAAATTGCTCTGAAATTCCTGAAATTCTCTGAATTCCTTGAAATCCTGAATATTTTGACTTCCCCGAATTTTCAAAAATCTGGGAATATTTGGGATTCCTGAAATTTTTTGAATTTTCTGAATTCCCCTAATGCTCTATTCCCGAAATTGTCTAGATTCCTGGAAGTCCTTGAATGTCCTGAATTCCTTAAATTCTCGGAATTGCTTGAATTCCTTGAATATTCCAAATTCTGGAAATTCATTGGATTAATTTAATTTTCTCAATTCCTTGAGAATTTACCAGATTCCGAAATTGCTCTGCAATCCCTGAAATTTTCTAAATTCCTTGAAATCCTGAATATCTTGAATTCCCCGAATTATCAAAAATCTGGGAATATTCCAAATTGCTGAAATTTTTTGAATTTTCTGCATTACCCAAATGCTCTGAAATCCCCGCAATCGTCTAGATTCCTGGAAGTCTTTGAATGTCCTGAATTCCTGAAAATCTCGGAATCGCTTGAATTCCTTGAATATTCCAAATTCTGGAAATTCATTGGATTAATTTAATTTCCTCAATTCCTTGAATTTCCCAGATTCCGAAATTGCTCTAAAATCCCTGAAATTCTCTGAATTACTTGAAATTCTGAATATCTTGAATTCCCCGAATTTTCGAAAATCTGGAAATATTCCGGATTCCTGAAATTCCTTGAATTTTCTGAATTCCTCAAATGCTCTGAAATCCCCGAAATTGTCTAGATTCCTGGAAGCCCTTGAATGTCCTGAATTCCTTAAAATCTCGGAATTGCTTAAATTCCTTGAATATTCCTAATTCTAGAAATTCATTGGATTAATTTAATTTCCTCAATTCCTTAAATTTCCCAGATTCCGAAACCGCTCTGAAATTCTCTGAATTCCTTGAAATCCTTAAATATCTTAAATTCCCTGAATTTTCGAAAATCTGAGAATATTCTGAATTCCTAAAATTCCTTGAATTTTCTAAATTCCCCAAATGGTCTGAAATCCCCGAAATTGTCTAGATTCCTCGAAGTCCTTGAATGTCCTGAATTGCTGAAAATCTCGGAATTATTTGAAATCCTTGGATATTTTGAATTCTCTGATTGCTCTGTATTCCTTAAATATTCAGAATTTCTTCAATTCTCTGAATTCCTTGAATTCCTGGAATATTCTAAATTCTCGAAATTCCTCGAATTATTTTAATTTCCTGAATTCCTTGAATTTTCCAGATTCACGGAATTCTCTGTGATCCCTGAAAGTTCCTGAATTCCCTAAAATTCTTGAAAATTTTGAATTCTCTAAATCCCCGGAATTCTTGAATATTTTCTTAACACAAATTTTGGAATAACTAATTTCTAGGAATTTTTTTTGAGTATCGAAAACCCTATTCAAACTAATTTTTATTCCAGTTAATCCTGATTCACTTGCTTGTAATGCTGATTGGGTCATCACTACTTCCGCCCAATCAAACTGCCTAATTTTCCCGCAAAAAATTTAAAAGCGATACCTTTTAAAGATTAAAAAAATATATTTCCACTTATTTAAAAAAAAACTCTTTTTAATTAATTGCACTCAGTTTTCAGTGCTCTTTGAGTTTCACAAGGAAACGAAATATTAAAAAATAAGTACCTTTTTTGAAGCAGCGGATTCGACACTTAGCTCCTGGATTTTGATCTGAAAATTTCCATTTCCAGTTTCTAGTTTTGAAACCGTATCTTTGAAAGCACTTATTTGATTTTGTAATTTTTCTCTCATTTCTGCTTGCTTTTTACTCTCAGCTTCCAGTTCCTTACAATAATTACACTGCAGCAAAAACATTTTATTATTTAATAATTTCTAATGATAATTTTTAAAATTTTTACAAAATTAATATAAAATCAATATAATCAAGACTCGGTACTTAAATTCAGTTCGAGTTCAAGTGCCATTTATAAAATTTATATTCTCTTTATATATATATTTTATAAGACCACAAAACCACAAAACCACAAAACATGAAATTAATCAGTGTAGGTGTGAACAGTATTTTGTTGCAATAACATATGTCATTACCTTTTTTTTATACTCAGTTTGAATGGCTTGTATTTCATTTTCCTGAGATTTTATCTTCGATTTCAGTAGTTGTATCATTGTTTCGGTTTTGGAATTTTTTTCACTTGGAAAGACATTTTGATTATTTACTTCTGTAATGCTATGAAAAAATTTTACGTGAGGAATCATAATGAATTTTGAAAGATATAAATGATAAGCTGAAGGGGAAAGGGGAAAAGAAAAGGGGGAAATGGGAAAAAGGAAAGGGGAAGATGGAAAAGGGGAAGGGTAAAATGAAAAGGCTAAAATAAGAAAGTGGAAAGGTAAACGAGAAAGGGGAACGAGTGAGGGGAAAGGAAGATAATGAAATGGCAAAGGGGAAGGAGAAAGGGGAGAAGGAAAAGGGTGAAATGGGAAAAGGTAAAGAGGAAAATAGGAAAGAGAAAAAAGGTAAAATGGGAAAGGAAAAAGGGAAAATGGGAAAGGGGAAGAGGAAGAGGAAAATAAAAAGGCTAAAATGGGAAAGAGAAAAGAGAAAGGGGGAAAAATAATAAAATGGTAAAGGGAAACGGAGAAGGGGAAAAGGAAAAGGGTAAAATGGGAAAGAAAAACGGGAAAATGGGAAAGGGAAGGAAAAAATGAGAAAGGGGAAGGGTAAAATGGAAAAGGCTAAAAAGAGAAAGGGGAAAGAGAAACGAGAAAGGGGAAAGAAAAATAATAAAATGGGAAAGGGGAATGGAAAAGGGCAAAAAGAAAAGGGTAAAATAGGAAAAGGTAAAGGAAAAAATGGGGAAGAGAAAAAGGGTAAAATGGGGAAGGAAAAAGGAAAAAGGGAAATAGGAAAGTGTAAGAAGAAAAAAAGGCTAAAACGGAAAATGGGAAAAAGAAAGGGGAAAATAAACTAATAAAATGGGAAAGGGAAAGGGGAAAAGGAAAAGGGTAAAATAAGAAAGGGAAATGGGAAAATGGGAAAATGTTAAAGGGAAAGCAGTAAGAGAAAAAGCGTAAATGGGAAAGAGGAAAGGGCAAAATGGGAAAGGAAAAGGGAAAGATGGGAAAGGGAAAGGGTAAAATAAAAAGGCTAAAATGGCAAAGGAAAAGGGGGAAGGGGGAGAGGAAATGAGAAAATTAAAGGGGTAAAATGGGAAAGGGGAAAAGAAAATAATAAAATGGTGAGGGGGAAGGGAAATGGGGAAAAAGAAAATGGTAAAATGGAAAAAGGGAAAGAAGAAAATAGAAAAGAGGAAAAAAGTTAAATAGGAAAGGGAAAGGGAACATTGAAAAGGGGAAGAGTAAAATTAAAAGGCTGAAATGAGAAAGGGGAAGGGGGAGAGGAAATGAAAAAAGTAAAAATGTGAAATGGGTAAGGAAAAAGGGTAACGAGAAAGGGGAAAGGAAAATAATAAAATGCTAAATGGGAAAGGAGAAAGGTAAAGGGAAAATAAGACGAGTAATATGGGAAAGGGGAAGGGTAAAGGTAAAAGGTAAAAGGTAAAAGGTAAAGGGTAAAATAGGAAAGGGGAAGAGCAAAAGGAACAGGGTAAAATGGGAAAGGGGAAGGAGAAAAGAAAAGCGTAAAATGGGAATGGGAAAAGGAAAGGTGTGAATGAGAAAGGGGAAAGGGAAAAGGGTGAAATGGAAGAGGGTAAGGGAAAGGAGAAAATGAAAAGACTAAAATGGAAAAGGGGAAAAGTAAAAAGGGTAAAATGGGAAAGTGGAAGAGGAAATGGGAAAAGGGGAATGTGGGAAAGAGAAAGGGGGAAAAGAAAAGGGTAAAATGTGAAAGAAGAAGAGGAAAGGAAGAGGGTAAAATGGAAAAGGGAAATGGGGAAAATGTAAAGTAAAAGGAGAAAATGGGAAAGGGGGAGGGGAAGAGGAAAATAAAAAGGGTAAAATAAAGAGAGTAAAATAGAAGAGGGGAAGGGGAAAAGGAGAAAGGTAAAATCGGACAAGGAAAAGGGGAAATGGGTAAGAGGAAAAGGGTAAATAATCATAAAATGGGAAAGGCTAGGGGAAAAGTGGAGAATGGGGAAGGGAAAGGAGGAACGCAAAAGGGGAAGTTTCACTTAGAAATGTAATTATTAATAGGAATAATTTCTAGAATAATAAATTTAACTCACTCTTTAGAAAGTTGTGGTTTTTCAAAAAAGTGCGGAGAAGAAATATTTGTTTTTAAGGCACTTTGCTCTGATTGTCTTTCCAGTAGAGTTGGAGCGTCAAAAATTTTAGTATTCATATTTTCAAACACTGTCGATGGATAATGTTGATTTAAAAGAGATAAATAAGAATTATTAGTAGATCCCACCATCACAGAATCAACCTCCTTCATTAGTTGTCGAGTTTTTTCTTCCAATTCTTTGTTTAATCTGTGGAACTCCTTTTCCTTTGCTAATAAATTTTCCGCCATTTTTTCTATTTTCTGTTCTTTTTATTTCTTTCTGAAAATGATTTTTGATATACTTTTTTTTCATTTTTTGATTAGGAGTTCATTTTAAACTTTTGCTTTCAATACATTTTTTTGCGTAGTTTAAATGAATGCATAAAATCGGAAATTTTTAAAAATATTCTCATTTTTACATTTATAGTTATTTTAAATGCTTTCTAAATATATATTTTTATTTATTTTAGTAAATAATTCCGTGAATTAAAATAATTATATCAAATTTTTAAATTTTAAGTTATACTTTCGCTGTAATTTTTTCCAAAAAGGGGAAGTGAGGTAAAATGAGATGTGGGGAAAATAGAAGAAGTAAAGGAAAATGCGGATAGGAGAAGTAGAGAAAGCGATGGAAAATAAAAGGGGGAAGTAGAAGAAATGAAGGAAGGAACAAGCAAGGTGAAGTAGTGGAAATGAGGCGAAATAAAGGAAGAGAAATGAGGGGAAGTGACGAAAAACAAAGTAAGGAAAAGTAGGAGAAGTGAGAAGAAGTAGAGGAGACTATATAAAATGGAAGGGGAATTATGGGAAATGAAGGGGAAAGGTGAAGTGAGGGAAAAATGTAGAAGAGGAAGTAGAGGAAGTTACGAAAAATCGAGACCGAGTGAGTAGGGGAAGGAAAGGGAAGTAATGGAAAATGAAAAGGTGACGTAGGAAAAATTTAGAAGAGGGTAAATGACAGGAGGGGAAGAAATGAAAGTTAAGGAAATGAAGGAAGAGGAAGTAGCAGTAGTGAGGGGAATTATAGCAAAACATAAGGGAAGGGAAGTGGTAGAAATTAGAAGAGAGTAAGTAGGGGAAACAAGGACAGGGGAAGTAGAAGGAGTTGGTGGAATCTGAGGAAGGAAAAGTAGAAGAAGTAAGTGGAAGGAGAAACTATGGGAAATAAAAAGAAAAGAAGGGTAAAAGAAGAAGGGGAAAGTGGAAGTGAGGGGAAATCGGAGAAGAGGAAGTAGGAGACGTTACGGCAAATGGAGAGAGGGTGAGTCGGGGAAGACGGACGCAAAAGTAAGGGAGGGGAAGCTATGCGATATGAAACCAGAGGTAGGAAAAATTTAGAAGAGGGGTAATGAGGAGAAAAGAATAGAATGTTAGGGAAATGAAGGAAGAAGAAGTAGGAAAAATTAGGGAAAATAAGGGAAAACAAAGGGGAGGGAAGAAATGGAAATCAGAGTAGAGTTAATAGGGGAAACAAAAATAAGGTAAGCAGGAAAAGTAGGGGAAATGAAGGAAGAGGAAGTTAGAGAAATAGCGAAAGTGAGAGTTAATTATTAGAAGGGGATTTATCAGAGGGGATGTGAAGGTAATTGAGAGGAAATGAAGGTAGGGAAAGTAAGGGACGTGAGGAGAAATTAGGGGAGGGGAAGTAGGGCAAGTGAGTGGAGTGTAAGTAGGGGGAGGGCAAGTTAGGTAATAGAAAGGAGGAAAAGTAGGAAGAGTGGGGTGGTGTGGGAAAGAGGAAGTAGATGAAATGAGGGAAGGTGAAGTAACGAAGGTGTGAGAAAATGAGGGGAAGAGGAGTAGGGGACAAGAGGGTGGGTAAGTGAGCAAAG
>JAUELO010000006.1:2636432-2650282 GCA_032357855.1 Amphibolips quercusostensackenii | reverse complement strand
TTGTTTAAAGTTTAAAAATTAACTTTTTGGTTGAAAATCCATTTTTTTTTTGGTAGAAAAAAATAATTTTGTTGTTGAAAATTCAACTATTTTGTTAAAAAGTCACCCTTCTTTTTGGAAATGCAATATTTTTACTTGAAAAGTTAAGAATTTGTTTAAAGTTTAAAAATTAACTTTTTGGTTGAAAATCCATTTTTTTTTTGGTAAAAAAAATAATTTTTTTGTTGAAAATTCAACTATTTTGTTAAAAAGTCACCTATCTTTTTGAAAATGGAATATTTTTACTTGAAAATTTAACAATTTATTTAAAGTTTAAAATGTAACTGTTTGGTTGAAATTACATTTTTTGTTGTTGAAAATTCAACTGTTTGGTTAAAAAATCATCTATCGTATAATAAATGCAATATTTTTAGTTGAAATTTTAATAATTTGTTCAAATTTTAAATTTTAACCATTTGGTTGAAAATTCATATTTTTGGTTGAAAATTATACTATTTCGTGGTGTAAAATCCATTTATTTTTTGGTAAAAAAATCATTTTTAGTTCAAAATTCAACTATTTGGTTTAAAAATAATCTATTTTGTTAAAAGTGCAATATTTTTACTTGAAAAGTTAAGAATTTTTTCAAAGTTTAAAATTGAACTATTTGGTGTAAAATCCATTTATGTTTTGGTAAAAAAATCAGTTTTTTGTTGAAAGTTCAACTATTTTGATAAAAAGTCACCTATCTTTTTAAAAATGCAATATTTTTACTTGAAAAGTTAAGAATTTGTTTAAAGTTTAAAATTGAACTATTTGGTGCATAATCCATTTATTTTTTGGTAAAAAAAATAATTTTTTTTTGTTAGAAAATTAAATATTTTGTTAAAAAGTCACCTATCTTTTTGAAAATGCAATATTTTTACTTGAAAAGTTTAAAATGTAACTGTTTGGTTAAAATTTCATTTTTGGTTGTTGAAAATTCAGCTGTTTGGTTAAAAACTAATCTATCGTATAGAAAATGCAATATTTTCAGTTTAAAAATTAATAATTTGTTCAAAGTTTAAATTTTAACCATTTGTTTGAAAATTCATCTTTTTGGTTGAAAATTATACTATTTCGTGGACATTTTTTTTGTAGGTTAAAAATTTAATTATTTCAATTTTTGGTTGAAAATTTATCATTCTTAGTTGAAAATTTAACTATTTGGTTAAAAAATCATCTATCTTTTTTAAAAATGCAATATTTTTACTTGAAAAGTTAAGAATTTGTTTAAAGCTCAAAATGTAACTATTTGGTTGAAATTTAATTTTTTTTTTTTGGTTGCAAATTTAACTATTTGGTTAAAAAATTATCTATCGTGTTGAAAATGCAATATTTTTATTTGAAAAGTTAATAATTTCTTTAAAGCATAAAATTAAACCATTTGGTTGAAAATTCATCTTTTTGGTTGAAAGTTCAACTATTTGGTTAAAAAATCATCTATATTTTAAAAACTCAGTGTTTTTACTTGAAAAGTTAAGAATTTGTTTAAAGTTTAAAATTGAACTATTTAGTGTAAAATCCATCTATTTTTTGGTAAAAAAAAATATTTTTTTGTTGTTGAAAATTGAACTGTTCGGTTAAAAAATCATTTATTTTTTGGTAAAAAAATCTTTTTTTTTTTGGTTAGAAATTGAACTGTTTGGTTAAAAAATCATCATTTTGTTGAAAATGCAATATTTTTGTTTAAAAAGTTGATTTGGTTGAAAATTCATCTTTTTTTTTGTAAAAAAACATTAATTTTTTTGATAAAAAATTCAACTATTTCACTTAAAAATCGTCTAGCTTGTTGAAAATGCATTTTTTTACTTGAAAGGTTAAGAGTTTGAAGCGTTTGAAATTGAATTAAATATAGTATTTACATTAATTTTTCTTAAAAGAATATATTTCCCTATCTCGCGAAAAGTGTCCTTATTTCCTTCATTAATTTTACAAATGAAAAAAAATTTGACTTTAAATATTTTTATATTCTTTTAATATTCTTTTTATTTACATAAGTATTATTTTATTTATGTATATATATTCCGAGTCGATTGTTTTAAAAAATGGATTTTTTTCCAGGATTTGAGTAGACATCCTGTATTAAAATACAGACTAATATTTTTATTATTAACATTAATATTATTACACTTTAAAGTAAATTTTTAAATAAATGAATAATTTCTCGTATAAGAATGATTGAATAAATAAATGTTCTAATAATTTTTCAATTATTACAGAATCCTCGGTTGATTTGAATCAGACGGAAGACGTGATGGTAGTTTGGTCATCAGTCACAGGTTCACCGAAAGACAAAAATGAAAATCAGAATTTAAATTCTGGCGGTAATCTTCCTTTTGAATTCGATGTTGCCCCGAATCATGCCAACTTACAAATGCTGAGAGGCAATTATCCAAAAAAATGGCTGGGTGATTATCTGATGCAGCACGAGCAAAAAAATCCAATGACGTATTCAAGAAAAAATAAGGCCGAGAATTCTAAAAAGAATCGAGTCGAGGGAAAGAAAAAAGAGAATTTAAATTTGGAAGAGACGGAAAAGCCCAAGGAAATAATTCAAAAAGCTCCCGAGGAAATTCTCACCGGGAAATTAAGGGAGATCATCATCGACGGGGCTAATGTCGCTAGGCAGTATGTTTTCAATTTTTTTTTTTAGAGAAATTTTTACTTTATTTTTGCTTTTATTGTCTTTTTGCAATTTTTGGAAGAAAAATGCGACTAATCGACTTTTTTTAGTTTTTGCCAGAAGATTGTCTGTAAAATTTTTAATTTCAATCACAATTAAACTTTTAAAATTGAAATTAAAAAGTAGAAACAAATCTAGCATTTTAATTGAGAAGGTTAAAAATTGGATAATTTTTTTTTGAAGGTTTAGGCTTGGAGAATTTTAAAACAATAGCGTATGAAGTTGAGCAATTTTTAATTTTATGATTAAAATCAAATTCAGTTAGTCTTCATAGTTTTTCTCCTATTTCCCCTTTTTAAAAGAGTTTCTCTTTTTTTCTGCTTTCAAGAAACTTTTGCATTTTCCCTTTTTTTATCGGGTTTTCGCTTAAATGTGAAAGAAATTAATAGAACCTTATAAGAAAATCCTACTATTTTTGGTTGAAACTCATCTTTCTTGGTTAAAACTTAATTGTTTTGTTGAAAGTTCAACTGCTTCCAAAAAAATCGTCTTGTTACTTAAATTTCAACTATTTGGTCAAAAATGGAACTATTTTGTTGAAAATTCATCTCATTGATTGAAATTGCAACTATTTGATGTAAATGCAACTGTTTTTTAAAACTTTTTTTTCTGAAAATAAATATTTTATTAATTTTTTTTAACTGCTTGATTTGAAATTCATCTTTCTTGGTTAAAAATGACTTTCTTTTTGTTAAAAACTCAACTATTCGATTAGAAATTCATCTCTTTTGGTTAAAAATTAATTTTTTTTTTCAAAATTCAACTATTTTAATAGAAATTCATCTTTCCTGGTTAAAAATTCATCTTTCTTGGTTAAAATTTAATTTTTTTGTTGAAAATTTAACAATTCGACAAAAAAATGTATCTTTCTTTGTTGAAAATTATTTTGTTTTGGTAAAAAATTATTTTTTTATTCAAGTTAAACTGTTTTATAAGAAACTCATATTTCCTGGTTGAAAATTCATCTTTCTTGGTTAAAAAAATTTTTTGTTGTTGTTAAAAATTCAACTATTTTATTACCAATTCCATTAATTTTTTTATTGAAAATCTACTTATTTGATTAGAAATTGTTCCTTTTTTGTTGGAAATTCATGTTTCTTGGTTAATTTTTTTTTTAAATCACACCATTTGATTAGAAATTTCTCTTTTTGGGTTAGAAATGAATTTTTTTTTACATTCAACTATTTTATTAGAAATTCATCTTTCTTGGTTAAAAATCAATTTTTTTGTTAAAAATTTAACTGTTTGATTAGAACTTCAACTTTCTTAGTTGAAAAATAATTTTTTTTTTTTAATTCAACTATTTTATTAGAAATTTATTTTTCCTGGTTCAAAATTCATCTTTCTTGGAAAATTTTTTTTTTCAATCACACTATTTGATTAGAAATTTATCTTTTTGTGTTAGAAATTAATTTTTTGCTTGTTGAAAAATGGGACTATTTGATTAGAAATTCGTTTTTCTTGGTAAAAAAGTAATTTTTTTATATTCAAATGTTTGATCAGAAATTTATCTTTTTGTGTTAAAATTTAATTTTTTTGTTTATTGAAAATTCAACTATTTGGTTAGAAATTCATCTTTCTTAGTTGAAAATTCATCTTTCTTTGTTAAAAATTAATTTTTTTGTTAAAAATGCAACTATTTGATTAGAAATTCATCATTCTTGGTGAAATTTTTTTTTGTTGAAAAACCGACTATTTGATTAGAAATTCGTTTTTCTTGGTGAAAAATTAATTTTTTTAAATATTCAACTATTTTATTAGAAATTCATCTTTCTTGATTAAAAATTGATTTTTTTTTTAATCCAACTATTTTTTAGAAATCCATTTTTCCTGGTTTAAAATTTATCTTCCTTGGTTAAAAATTAATTTTTTTATTGGAAATTCAACTATTTGATAAAAAATGTATCTTTCTTGGTTAAAAATTAGTTTTTTTGTTGTTAAAAATTCAACTATTTTATTACAAATTTATTTTTTTTTAATTAAAAATTTATTTTTTGTATTAAAATTTCACCCATTTGATTAGAAATTCATCTTTATTGGTGAAAATTTGTTGTTGTTGAAAATTACACTATTTGATTCAAAATTCATCTTTTTGGGTTAGAAATTAATATTTTTGTTGAAAATCGACTATTTGATTAGAAATTCGTTTTTCTTGGTAAAAAATTAATTTTTTTTTTTGTATTCAGCTACTTTATTAGAAATTCATCTTTCTTCGTCGGAAATTTATCTTTCTTGTTTAAAATTTTTTTTTTTATTTAACTATTTCATTAGAAATTCATCTTTCTTAGTTAAATATTAGTTTTTTGTTGAAAATTAAGGTATTTGATTGCAAATTCATCATTTTTGGTTAAAAATTAATTTTTGTTTTAACTACTTGATTAGAAATTCATCTTTCTTGGTTAAAAATTCAACTATTTGATTAGAAATTCATCCTTTTTTGGTTAGAAATTAATTTTTGTTTGAAAATTCAACTATTTTATTAGGAATCCATTTTTCCTGGTTGAAAATTCATCTTTCTTGGTTAAAAATTAATTTTTTTGTTAAAAATTAAATCATTTGATCAAAACTTTATCTTTCTTGGTTATAAGTTAATTTTTTTTCAACTATCTGATTAGAAATTTATCTTACTTAGTTGAAAATTCATCTTGTTTAGTTGAAATTTTTTTTGTTTAATTCAACTATTTTATTAGAAATTCATCTTTGTTGGGTAAAAATTAACTTTTTGTTGAAAATTCAACTACTTAATTAGAAATTCACCTTTTTTGGTTTAAAGTTAATTTTTTTGTTGTTGAAATTCAACTATTTTATTAGAAATTCCTCTTTTCTGGTTGAAAATTCATATTTTTTGTTAAAAATTACACTATTTGATCAGAAATTTATATTTCTTGGTTAAAAATTACTTTTATTTATTTATTTTCTAATTCAACTATTTTATTAGAAATTAATCTTCCTTGGTTAAAAATTAATTTTTTTTTCAATTCAACTATTTTATTAGAAATTCATCCTTCCTGGTTGAAAATTCATCTTTCTTGGTTAAAAATTACTTTTTTTTTTTTGAAAATTCAACTATTTTATTAGAAATTCAGCTTTCCTGGTTAAAAATTCACCTTTCTTGGATAAAATTAATTTTTTTGTTGGAAATTCAACTATTTGATAAACAATGTATCTTTCTTAGATGAAAATTCATCTTTTTTGGTTAAATTTTTAATTTTCAAACTATTTGATAAAAAATGTATCTTTCTTAGTTGAAAATTCATCTAACTAGGTAAGAATTAATTTTTTTGTTTAAAATCACACTATTTGATTAGAAATTTATCTTTCTTGGTTAAAAATTAATTTCTTTGAACTATTTGAATAGAAATTCATCTTTCTTAGTTGAAAATTCATCTTTCTAGATTAAAAATTAATTTTTTGTTGTCAAGTTTTTTTAAATGAAAATGCAACTAAATTTGGTTAAAAGTTCATCTGTTTTTTTTTTTTAAATTTGTCTTTTTAATTGAAAGTGCAACTGTTCGGGTGGAACTTAAATTTTTTGTTGAAAAGTTTAACTACTTGATTATAAATTCATCTTGCTTGGCTAAAAATTATTTTTTTTTGTTATTGAAAATTCAACTATTTAATTATCAATTTATCTTGTTTTGGTTAAAAGTTAATTTTTGTTGTTAAAAAATCACCTTTTTGATAAAAAAATTATCTTTATTAGTTGAAAATTTATATTTTTCAGTTGAAAATTCATCTTTCTTGGTCAAAAATTAATTTTTTGTTGTAAATTTAACTATTTTATTAGAAATTCATATTTCTTAATTGAAAATTGATCTTTCTTGGTTGAAAATTCATCTGTCTTAATTGAAAGTTTCGCTTTTTTTTTAAATGGACTCTTTGTCATGAAAGTTCAACTATTTCTTTAAAAATTCATGTTTTTTTTTTTAATTCGTCTCTTTTGATTGAAAGTGCAACTATTTGGTTGAAAGTTCATCTCTTTTGCTGAAAATTTGTTTCTTTTGTTTGAAAGTGCATTTATTTCGTTGAAAATAAAACTGTTTGGCTGAAACTTAATCTTTTTGGTGAAAAAATTGAATTATTTTGATTGAACACAGATTCAGAATCCTTCAAGCTGAAAGGCTACTGTTTGAAAAAATGTTAACTTTAAAGTTTTTTTTGATTGTGCAAAGAATTGAAAATCAATGAGAATCATGAAAATTCAGTGTCTGATACTGCTTTTTTCATTAGCTTTAAAAATTTGATGCGACTTTTTCTGGACTTTTTTTCGAAATTCCATGCGACTTTTTTTGTAATTTTGTGCGACTTTTTTCAGTTTTCTTTAAGAAATATTGGAATAAATATTGATCAATTTTACTTTTTTTCAGACATGCGATGGGAAAGTTCTTTTCAGTTGAGGGATTAAAGATAGTTATTGATTACTTTAAAGACAGGGGCCATACAGTAAAGGCATTTGTGCCTCAATACGAGAGAAGACGGACCCGGCAAATTTTGGAGGATCTTAATGCAGAGGGGGTAATTACCTTCACCCCGAGTCGAAAAGCTGGAAATAAGGTTATAACGCCTTACGACGACAGGTAAATTTGGACAAATTTAAAATGGAAATTTAATCTAAATTTGATGGACATACTGTGCACTCGTATGTGTTATATGTGCGTACTGCGCAGCTAACTGTCCTATAGAAATTGCGCATTTCCACGGTCCGTAGAATCATACTGCGCAGGTGTAAGTGACTTATAACTTTACTGCGCAGTCGCACGATTCGTCGGCATTTACTGCGCACACATAAATATCACACAACTCTTCTGCGCAGCCGAAATTGCTGTAGAAAACTACTGCGCAACAGTAACTGTCGCAGAACTCTACTGCGCAACCGTAAATGCCTTTACGGCTGCGCAGTAGGTTTTAATGACACTTCTGGCTGTTCCGGTACAATTTTTGCGAAAATACTAATTTAATAAATGTAAAAAAGGTTTTTTTTATACAAATTAATAATGAAAGTTTATAGAAATTTTCAAAGAGGAAGATAAATTTTCTACCAAAAAGTCTAATTTTCTACAAAAAGTAGAATTTTCAACAAAAGACATTAATTTTTAACAAAATATTGGAAGTTTTAACTAAAAAAAGGTAAATTTCTATTAAAAAAAAATTCATTAAAAAAAATTAATTTTTTACCAAAAATAAAATACTTTAATTTTCGAATAAAAAATGAATTTGCAACAACATAGGTTAATTTTCAACGATAGAAATGAATTTTCCAATTTAAAGATAAAATTTCAACCAAAAATGGAATAGTTACATTTTTAATTTAAAAAATTAATTTTCAACTTAAAAAATACGAAATTTATAAATGAAAAATAGCTTTTTTCATACAAATTAATTATCAAAGTTTATAGATATTTTCAAAGAGGAAGATTGATTTTCTACAAAAAAGTTGAATTGTCAACAAAGTACATGAATTTTCAACAAAATATTTGAAGTTTGAACTAAAACGGGTAAATTTTTTATTTAGAAAAATCCATATAAAAAAGTAAATTTTTAAAAACATAGTTTAATTTTTAACGAAAGAAATGAATTTTCCAATTTAAAGATAAAATTTCAACCAAAAATGGAATAGTTACATTTTGTATTAAAAAAATTAATTTTTAACGAAAAAAATACGAATTAATTTAACAAAATTGTTAAATTTTCAACCAGAAATAATGAATTTTCGACCAAATATATGAAGTTTTAACAAAATATTTAAGTTTCATCTAAAAAAGGTAAATTTTCGATAAAAAAAAAATGTCAACTAAAAACAAAGTAAAATTTCGAAGCAAAATAGAATACTTACATTTTCAGATAAAAATTTGAATTTCAAACAACATAGTTTAATTTTTAACGAAAGAAATGAATCATCCGATAAAAAGATAAATTTTTAACCAAAAATGGAATAGATAAGTTTCCAATTAAAAAAAAAAAATAATTATCAATCCAAAAAAAAGTAAATTAATAAATGAAAAATAGCTTTCTTTTTATACAAATTAATAATCAAATTTTATAGAAATTTTTAAATAGGAAGATTGATTTTCTACAAAAAGTCGAAATTTCAACTAAATACATGAATTTTCAACAAAATAATTGAATTTGGAACTAAAAAAGGTAAATTTTCTATCAAAGAAACTTCAATCTAAAAAAATAAATTTTCAGCAAAAAATAAAATACTTTAATTTTCGAATAAAAATTGAATTTTCAACAACATAATTAAATTTCCAACGAAAAAAAATGAATTTTCTAATCAAGAGTTAAATTTGTAACAAAAAATGGAACAAATAAGTTTTTAGTTAAAAAAATTAATTTTGAACCTAAAAAAACGAAAAAAATAAATAAGAAATAGCTTTTTTATACAAATTTGTAATCAAATTTTATAGAAATTTTCAAATAGAAAGATAGATTTTCTACCAAAAAGTAGAATTTTCAACAAAATACATGAATTTTTAAAAAAATATTTGAAGTTTTAATTAAAAAATGTAAATTTTCCTTAAAAAAAAATGTCATGTAAAAAAATAAATTTTCAACCAAAAATATAAAACTTAAATTTTTCGGATAAAAATTGAATTTTCAACAACATAGTTTAATTTTTAATGAGAAAAATGAATTTTCCAATTAAGAGATAAACTTTCAACAAAAATTGAAATAAATAAGTTTTCAGTTAAAGAAATTAATTGTCAACACAAAAAAACGAGATTAATAAATACATTTTTTTTTTTATACAAATTAATAATAAAAGTTTATAGAAATTTTCAAACAGGAAGATTGATTTTCTACCAAAAGTCGAATTTTCAACAAAATATTTGAAGTTTTAACTAAAAAAGGTAAATTGTCAATTGGAAGAAAATAAAAAAATAAAAAATTGAATTTTCAACAACCAATGACATTTTCAATTTTTAGATAAATAAATTATTTTTAAAAAGAATATTTTTCCACAAAAAAATTCAACCAAAAATTGTACAGTTACATTTTTAGTTGAAAAAATAAATTTTCAACACAAACAAAAACAAAGTTTTAAAAAAATAAAATAGTTCAATTTTCAAGGAAAGAAATTAATTTTTTAATTTAAAGATACATTTTGAACCAAAAATGAAATAGCTAAATTTTTAGAGAATAGAATTATTAAAAAAAAAAACGAAATTATAAATGAAAAATATCCCTTTTTATACAAATTAATAATCAAAGTTTATAGAAAATTTCAAATAGGAAGATTGATTTTCTACTAGAAAATAAAATTTTCAACAAAAATACATCAATTTTCAAACAAAAATGGAAAACTTACATTTTCAGATAAAAAATTAAATTTTTAACAACATCGTTTAATTTTCACTAAAAAATTTCAACTAAAAAGGCTCAACTTTTATCCAAAAATGGAATAGTTTAATTTTCAGTTTAAAAAATAATTTTTAACAAAAGCAAAAGAGATTCAACAAAATATTTAAACTTTTAATCAAACAACTGAATTTTCAACACAAACGAAAATTTGAACCAAAAATGCTACAGTCTAATTTTTAGTTAAAAAAATCAGTTTTCAACACAAACAAAAGCGAAGTTTTTTTCAACAAAATAGTTCAATTTTCAACGAAAGAAATTAATTTTCAACTAAAAAGGATCAATTTGAACCAAAAATGGAGTGTTTTAATTTTCACTTTAAAAAATAATTTTAACAAAAAAAGAGGTTGAACAATGTAGTTAAATTTTTGAACAAGAAGATTAATTTTCTACCAAAAAGCCAAATTTTCAACAAATACATAAATTTTCAACGAAATATTTGAAGTTTTTACGAAAAAGGATACATTTTTTATAACAAAAAAAATTATTTTCAACTAAAAAAAAAACTCTAACCAAGAATGGAATACATACTTAAATTTTCTGATAAAAAATTTATTCTTCAACCAAAAAGAAAGCAACTTAAAAAAAAATTTGTTTAATTTTCAACAAAAGAAATGAATTTTAAACTAAAAAAGATAATTTTCTAACTAAAAATGAAATAGTTTAATTTTCAGTGAAAAAAATCATTTTGAACTAAAGAAAAGCCATAGAGACGAATTTTCAACACGAAAAAAAAAAATAATTTTACGCAAAAAAATACAACTTTTCAACAAAAAATGGTGTACTTACTCTTTTATTTGAAAATTCCGTTTAAAAAAAAAGAACAACTTTTTAAAAAATTTTAAGCAAAAAAAGGGGTTCTACAAAATAGTTAAATTTTCAACGAAAACTAATGAATTTTTAAGCAAGATTAATTTTCAAGAGAGTAGTTAAATTTTAAATTAAATAAATGAATGTTTCACCAAAATGAATAAATTTTTTATAAAAAAAGGTAATTTTTTAACCAAAAATGGAATGGTTTAATTTCCAGTTAAAATAATAATATTGCACAAAAAAGATGTTCATCAAAATAGTTCAATTTTTAATCAAAATTTATGAATGAATAACCAAAAAGATGAATTTTTAAACAAGAAGATTAATTTTCTACTAAAAAGTCGAATTTTTAACTAAAAAAAAATGAACTGAAAATTTAAACTTCAGTTTTCGGTTAAATAAATTCAATTTATAACTAAATAAAAAATAATTTTTAAGAAATAGTTGAATTTTTTACCAAAGAAATTAACATTTGACTGAAATAAATGAATTTTTAAACAACAAAACTAGTTTTCGACAAAAAAAGGTAAAATTTTAGTCACGTAGTTAAATTTTCAACTAAAAAAGATCAATTTTCAAGCAAAATAAAAACGAATTTTAAAAAATTTTTTAAATTTTCAATCAAAAAATAATTTCTTATTCAAAAACAGAATTTTTAAGCAACAAGATAAATTATCTACTAAAAAAGATGAATTTTTAATAAAAATTGAATAGTTAAATTTTTAGTTCATTAATTTTCAACGAAAAAAATCTAATTTTCACCAAAATAGTTCAATTTTCGACCAAAGAGTTAAATCTTTAAGAAATAAATACATTTTTAATGTATTTTCAACCAAAATGATGAATTTTCAACGTAAATTTTAGTAGTTAATATTTCAGCCAAAAAACAGTTTAAATTGAAAATCGTTGAGTTTAAAGCAAAAAGGATGAATTAAAAAAAAATTAGGTAATTTTTCCAATGAAGAAGATCAGTTTTCAACAAAAAAGTTAAATTTATTAGTTTTCGCTTTAAAACCCGATATTTTTACTTTTGTTTCATGAATAAATTAACTATTCTTATTATTAATTTGTATAAAAAAGGTATTTGTCGTTTACTAAATTTGAGAGGATCTTAGTTTCACCTCCTGGCCTTTGATTTGGCTACATTTTATTCATAACAGCTTTCAAATCCAAGGCTTTCAAATTTGGAAGATTCTAATTATTTGTTATTGAAGGTAAGTATATAAACATAATAAAGGCCAAACTTAAGAAACTTAAAATTGAAAGATTTTTGCCAACTCTTATAATTCTAAGTTCTTCAAATCTTTGTAATTAAAAGAGCTCAAATTACAAGATTTTCGAAAATTTAAGATTCTAGAAATCAGAGAATTCGAAAAATCTTCAATTCCAGGACTTTCGAAATTTGAGTTCCTTACATTTTAAACTAAAAGTAAGAAAACAATTTTTTTTAAATTGCTAGGCTTATGTTTGAATGAATTCATTACTTGCAAGTTTTAAGTTTATATTTTTGAATTACAAGTCAAAAATTCAAAATGGTGGTTTCAATTTGGCGTCCAAAAAATAAAAAAATTGGTTCCGTGGGTCAAATGGGTTCTCAAGGTTTTTTTGGGTCGCTTATAACTAATCTGAAGTCAAAATTCGAATTGGCGGATCCAATATGGCGGACAAAAATGTAAAAAATAAGTCCCGTGCCTTCAAAATGTCTTTTCGGATGTTTTTTTGGTCGCTGATTACATATCTAAAGCTAAAATTTAAAAATTCAAAAAAACGGATCCAATATGGCGGATAAAAATGGAAAAATAATTTCCGTGGCTTCAAAATGTGTTTTCGGAGATTTTGTGGATCGCTGCTTATGAATTTGAAGTCAAATTTTCATAATTTTTTAAGTTCAAAGTGGCGGATCCAATATGGCGGAAAAAATGTAGAAATAAGTCCCGTGCCTTTAAAATATAATTTCGGGTGTTTTTTTTAGTCGCTGTTTTTATATCTGAAGTTGAAATTTAAAAATCCAAAAAAGCGGATCCAATATGGCGGACAAAAATAAAAAATAAGTCCCGCAGCTTTAAAATGGTTTTTCGGAGACTTTGTGGATCGCTGATTATAAATTTGGAGTCAAATTGTCAACATTTTCCAATTTCAGAGTGGCGGATCCAATATGGCGGGCAAAAAATTAAAAAATAAGTCCCGTGCCTTCAAAATATCATTTCGGGTGTTTTTTTAGTCGCTGCTTACATATCTGAAGTTGAAATTTTAAAATGCAAAAAAGCGGATCCAATATGGCAGACTAAAATGAAAAAATAAGTCCCGTAGCTTCCAAATGGTTTTTCGGAGGCTTTGTGGATCGCTAATTATAAATTTGGAGTCAAATTGGCAATATTTTCCAAGTTCAAAGTCGCGGATCCAATATGGCGGACAAAAAATTTAAAAATAAGTTCTGTTCTACAAACTGGGTTTTAGTGGGTCGCTGATTATGAATCTGAAGGCAAATTTTCAAAATTGAAAATGACGGATCCAATATGGCGTCCATAAAATGAAAAAATTGGTCCCGTGGCTTCGAACTGGGTTTTTCGGGGGTGTTTGGGTCGCTGATTATGAATCTGAAACAAAAAATGAAAAATTTAAATTAACCGATCCAGTATGGCGAACAATAAATTAAAAAATAAGTATTGTATTCGCCATGCATTAGTCAATTAATTATAAAATAATTATTTTATTAAAATTTGAGGTAAATTATTAGATTTTTACAAATTTTCTTAATTTAAATAAATATATAAATCAACGAATTTAAGTATTACTATCTTACATTTATTTTAAGTTGGTAAATATTGTTTTTATTCACCAAATATTTTATTTTCATTCGTATTGTATATAAATTAATAAATTTAATAATTACTTTTTTAGATTTAGGGGTCGTCCTTTAAGTACGTCACACGTTTGAGGAAGGGGGGGGGGTCTTTTATTTGTGACAAAG
>JAUELO010000006.1:2586516-2599834 GCA_032357855.1 Amphibolips quercusostensackenii | reverse complement strand
CCTCCTTTTTCATTTCCCAAACTTTCAGAGCGATATCTTATTTCGTTTGGACGAAAGTTGGGGAAAAAAAATTTGAGGACTAGGTTATTTACGTGACCCACTCATTACATGGCCTTAACGTCATATACAATATCAGCCCCCTGCATCTCTGAGTTGAAAGTGTCCTGAATGTTGACCGTGGAGCTGATTATACACGAGGCCTAGATTCATTAAGATGCATGAGAAGAAACGTAAAAATTCATTTTTTTAAGAATAAAAACTATTTCATCCAATTTTTTTAACTAATCGTTGATCTAGAATATTTGCAATATTTTTGATGGAATATTTATTGCAAAAAAAGGCTTAATGATCGAGTTATAGACGTAAAGTCCCTGATTCTTTTGGCGGGAAGTTCAAATCGAGATTCTGTTATTACTATTTAAATATGAATATCAACGTTTATTGTCGCTATTAAATTAAAAAATTATCTTAATATTTCTAAATAATTATTATTTATTCATAATTTTTTTTAATTTTTTGAAAAAATAACCAATATTACTTTTAATTTCGAAACAAACAGTCCGACAATTAGGTAAAAAATTATATATTGACTCAAAGGAAACTATTATTAAAATGTTAAAATTTAATAGTTCATACATAATTTGATACTGAATTTTTTATTTATTTATTTATTATTTAAATCAATATTTATAAAAAAATAATTAATTTTATTTTTTATTTAAATTAATAGTATTGTTAAAATAGTAACATAACATATAATGTTAATAATATAAATGAATATTAATATCATTACTTGATATGAAACCTTAATTTAAACTTCCCGCCTTAAATCGAAGCGAATTTTCGTCCAAATTTGAGCATTTTACCTTTTTTGGTAGTAAGTATTGCCTTAAAAAATATTTAAAAGTTTATAGTTTAAAGTCTCGTAAAAGAAAATTTGATCAAATAGTTCTTATTTTGAGAAAAATGAATTTTTACGTTTTTCTTTATACATTTCTTTGAATTTAAGCCTCGTGAACAATCAGCGCCACCTGACGGACCCAGTCAAATCTCACGACGCCCGTGATCAGTGTATTCTGGGCAAAGAGCCAGGGGGCTGTACAATATCAATATACGTCAGGTCCTCGGTATGCAGACATCTTGTCATAGACGACGTCACAAATTTAAATAATTGATACGATTCGCGGCAAATTTGAAATGTTCATCAGGATTCATATTAATTCCACTGAAAACCCTTTTTATACATTCTTTATTCACACTATTTATCATTTTATTGTTATTTCCTAATTTTTTTAACTCTAAAGTGCCAAATTTACTGAAAACTTTAAAATTTATACACTTTTCAAGTTTCCTAAAAATTTCAGTGATTAAAAATGTTGTTTTTAAACTTTTGATGTAAAAGTCTCCGATTGACAATAACAATAGCACGTTGTTATCTTTGCGCGAAGCTTTGGGTCCATGATCCATGTTTGGGTCTGCTTAGAGTGTAATTATTGCTGTGCCCTCAGAATGCAGACATCTTGCCAGATGACGTCACAACTCAAACACCTATGTCCAACCTAACCTAAAAACTTTTGACAAACCAGCAAATGTGTCAAATTCTTGTTGAAGTGATTTTGGTGGTCTTCGTAATCGTGTTCGTGATACTTGTTAATAATAATAAAAAAAACTATAAGAATAATAATAAAACTCTGGATCTCTAAAAATATAATTATAATGTCCATGTAAGTGGTTTTCAAAATTTCGGCTTAGATTTTAATCCCACGAGCTTTTAAGCCCAAAATAAAGAGGTTATTTTCTAGGAAAATTACCGTGAAATTTTGTTTACACATCTCTTTTAAAGAAATAAGAAGATTCATTTGTTCCGATTTTGATTTCTATATTGACTTTTTAATGACAAGAAAGTTTTTATTAATTGAAGAAAATTATTGATCCTAAAATTGGTTATAAAATAATGTTTTTAATACATAAAAAAGAAAGGTTACAAATAGTTTTTCCTTGCATTTTTGTAAACTAAAATTGTATACATTTTTTTTAGAAATAATGATGATAAATTGCCGGAAGTAGTCGCAGGATTAGAAATGCTCACAGTGACAAACGCACTTCCTGCATCCCCAAGTATTACAAAAAGAGTACTTCGAAAAAGAGTACCCAAGAATTATGTTCCTAATGCCCAAGGATTAAATCGAAGGTAAAAAATGTTTATGCATTAATAATTTAAAAATTTTTATATTTCATTTTTAGTTTTCTGTTTTTTTTATTTGTTTTTTTTTTCTCTGATAAGCCAAAAAGTGAGGTTGTTTGGAAGTCTGGTTTTTAATTGTGAATCTTGTTCATGATCATTTTACATAAAATTATTCGTAAAAAAAGATATTTTTTTTCGATATTAAATAAAAAATTTAACTATTTTGTTGGAAATTATTTTTTTTGTTAAAAATTCTCTTTAAATAAATGTTTGAAACTGAAAATTTAAATACTGAATTTTGTGTGAACATTTTTCTTTCTTAGTTGAAAATAGACATCTATTTTGTTAGAATTTGGTTTATTTTTCATAAAAAATCAAGATTTTCACTTTGAAATTTATTTTTTGGTTGAAAGTTCATCTGTTTTGTTGAAAATACGTCTTTTCGGGTTGAAAGTTCAACTATTTTCGTAAAACATTAATTTCTTTTGATGGAAATCTTTGTGGCAATTTAACTATAATGTCGAAAATTAGTGTTTTTTTTCTGTTAAAATTATTAGCTTCACTATAAACCTATTACATTTTTAGTTAAAAATTCTACTACTTAGTGTAACTTCTTTGTTAAAAATTTATTTTTCTGGTTGAAGATTCCTAATTTCAGTGAAAAATTCATCTGTTTCGTTGAAAATTCAACTATTTTATTGAGGGTTCGTCTTTTTGGTTAAAAATTTATTTTTTATCTGAAAATTTAACTATTTTATTTTTTGGTGCAAATTTATCTTTTTCAGTTTAACATGTATGTATTTTGTTGAAATTTTGTTTTTGTTTGCAGAAAATTAAGATTCTTTTTTCAAAATTCATTTCTTTGGTTGAAAATTCACCTATTTTCTTGAAAATTTGTATTTTCGGTTTAAAAATTCGTTTTGATAAAAATTTAGCTTCAAAATTTTTTTTTTAAATTAATTTGTTCAACTTTTGATTTAACTGTTGCGTTTTTTGTTGAATTTTTTTTTTAATTGCAACTAGGTCGTTGAAAATCGAACTACTTTGTTAAAAATTCATTTTTCTGGTTGAAGATTTTTGAATTTAGTTGAAAATTTAACTATTTTGTAGAAAAATTTTTTTTTGAAAATTTAACTAATTTTTTTTTATTATAAATTTTTTTAGTGGAAAATTCAACTGCATATTTGGTTTTTTATTAATATATTTTGACATATTCTAAAATAATTTTAAACTACGTAGACTATTTGTTTTTTGAAAATTTATCCATATTGGTGAAAATTGTATATTTTTTTAAATCATTTTTTATTTGAAAATTTTGCTATTTCATTTTCTGGTGCAAATTTATCTTTCTTAGTTAAAAATTTATGCATTTTGTACAAATTTCGTTTTTGTTCGACAGAAAATTAAGGTTCTTTCTTCAAAATAAATTTTTTTGTTGGAAATTCGTCTTTTCGGTCGAAAATTCGTTTTCTTGGAAATTTGACTATATTGTTGAAAATTAATTTGTTCAACTTTTAATTTAACTGTTTCATGTTTTGTTGATTTTTTTTTTGTTAAAATGGCTTCTAGCTGGTTGAAATTTGAACTACTTTGTTAAAAATTCATTTTTCAGGTTGAAGATTCTTGATATTAGTTGAAAATTCATCTTTTGATTAATAACTCAACTATTTTGTATAAAATGCTCTTTTTTTTGTTGAAAATTAATTTTTTTACTGAAAACTTAACGATTTATTTTTTGTGAAAATTTGTCTTTATTAGTTAAAAATGCATATTATATTTTGTTACAATTTCGTTTTTTTTTTGTAGAAAATTAAGATTCTTCTTTCAAAATTAATTTTTATTGGTTGAAAGATTGTCTTTTCGGGTTGGTAATTAAACTATTTTAGTAGAAAATTTATTTCTTTCTTTGAAAATTTAATTATGTATCGAAAATTTAGTTATTTCTGTTTAAAATTCATTTTTTAACTGAAAATTTAACTATTATATTTTTAGTTTAAAATTCTAGTAGTTGGTCGGACTGCTTTTTAAAAATTTATTTTTCTGGTTGAAGATTTGTAATTTTGGTTAAAAATTTATCTTTTTGGTTGAAAATTTAACTATTTTGTTGAAGGTTCGTCTTTTTGGTTAAAAATTTATTTTTTATCTGAAAATTTAACTATTTCATTTTTTGGTGCAAATTTATCTTTTTCAGTTGAACATTTATGTATTTTGTTGAAATTTTGTTTTTGTTTGCAGAAAATGAAGATTCTTTTTTTAAAATTCATTTCTTTGGTTGAAAATTCACCTATTCTCTTGAAAATTCGTATTTTCGGTTTGAAAATTCGTTTTGATGAAGATTCCTAATTTTAGTCAAAAATCCATCTTTTTGTTTGAACATTGAACTATTTCAAGTATTTTTGTTTGAAAATTTATTTTTTACTCGAAAGTTTTACTATTTTATTTTTTGATGCAAATTCATCTTTCTTAGTTAAAAATTTTTGTATTTTAATGAAATAGTGTTTTTGTTTAGCAAAAAATTAAAGATTCTTCAAAATTAATTTTTTTTTTTTAAATTCGTCTTTTCGGTTGGAAAATTCATTTTGTTCAAAATGTAACTATATTGTTGAAATTTGCTTTTGCTTAAAATTAATTTGTTCAATTTTTAATTTTGACTGTTTCATGTTTTGTTGTTTTTTTTTTTTTTTGTTAAAATGGCTACTAGCTGGTTGAAAATTGAATATTTTGTTAAAAATTAATTTTGGTGATTGAAGATTCTTGATATTAGTTGAAAATTCATCTTTTGATTAATAATTCAACTATTTTGTATAAAATGCGTTTTTTTTGTTAAAAATTAATTTTTTTTCTGAAAACTTAACTATTTATGTTTTGTGAAAATTTGTTTTCATTAGTTAAAAATACATATTATATTTTGTTGAAATTTCGTTTTTTTTTTGTAGAAAATTAAGATTCTTCTCTTAAAGTTAATTTTTATTGGTTGAAAGTTCGTCTTTTCCGGTTAAAAATGTAACTGTTTTGTCAGCAATTTGTTTTTTTTTCAAATTAATTTTTCAACTGAAAATTCAACTACTACATTTTTAGTTTAAAATTCTATTACTTGGTCGGATTTCTCTGTTAAAAATTGATTTTTCTGGTTGCAGATTTTTAATTTTGGTTAAAAATTCATCTTGTTGGTTGAAAATTCAGCTATTTTGTTAAAGGTTCGTCTTTTTGGTTAAAAATTCATTTTTTATCTGAAAATTTAACTATTTCATTTTTTGGTGCAAATTTATTTTTTGCAGGTAAACATTTATGTATTTTGTCGGAATTTCGTTTTTTTTTTTTTTGGTAGAAAATAAGGATTCTTTCTTGAAAATTCATTTTTTTGTTGAAAATTGTTTCTTTCTTTTTTTTATTAATTTGTTCAACTTTTAATTTACCTGTTCCATTTTTTGTTGATTTTTTTTAATTGCTACTAGTTGGTTGAAAAGCAAACTAACTTGTTGAAAATTCATTTTTCTGGTTGAAGATTTTTGAATTTAGTTGAAGTTTTTTTTTTGTGAAAAATTATTTTTTTGGCTGAACATTTGACTAATTATTTTTTATTATCAATTTTTTTGTGTGGAAAATTCAACCTCTTATTTGGTTCTATATTAATATGTTTTGAAATGTTTTTAAATAATTTTGAACTGCATAGACTATTTGTTTTTTGAAAATTTAATCATATTGTTGAAAATTCTATGTTTTAAATATTAGTTTGTTTAACTTTTAATTAACTGTTTCATCTTTTGATGAAATGTTACCTTTTTGTTGAAAATTCTACTTGTTGCTTCAAAATTGGACTGCATTGTTAACAAGTCATCTACCTTGTTGAGAATTAATCTTTTTTGGTTGAAAATTTAACTCAGTATCAAAATTCAATTTTTATTTTAAATTTTACTGAAAATTTAAGTATTAAATTTTTGATTGAAAATTCGTTTTTTTTGTTCAGAGTTAATTTTTTTAATTGAAAATTTAACCATGACATTTTTGTTGGAAAATTGTATTTTTTAGTAAAAAAGTTCATCTTGTTGATTAAAAATTCATCACTTTGTCTGAAGATTTATTTATTTTGTTGAAAGTTCGTTTTTAAAATTTAATTATTAAATTTCTTAATGAATTTTTTTAAGGTGCAATTAGTTCAGTTGAAGATTCATTATTTTATTTGTAAATGTATTTTTGTTTTTGGTTGAAAATTCAACTAGTTTGTTGGCACTTCGTTTTTTTTTTTTTTGTTAAAATTTAATTTGGGTAACTGAGCATTTAACTATTCCATTTTTTGTTAAACATTTACCTTTTTCAGTTGAAAATTGATGTATTTTGTTCAAAATTCATTTTTTGTATTGACAATTAATCTTTATATTTCAGAATTTATCTTTTTGTTTAAAATTCAATTATTCCAGTTGAAGATTTATCATTTTAGTTGAAAATTCATCACTTCAGTTAAAAATGAACTATTTTATTGAAAATTAATTTTTTCAATTACAAATTTAACTGTTCCATTTTTGGTTAAAATTTTTTTTAGTTGAAAAGTCAACTATTTGATCAGAAAATTTATGTATTTTGTTGAAAATTCAATCTTTTCTGGTCGAAAAATAATCTTCTTGGTTGAAAATTAATCTTTTTGGTTTAAAATTCAACTATTCCTGTTTGGAAATTGAACTATTTTGTTTTTAAAAAATTTTTGTTAAAAATATTTTTTTAGCTTAAAATTTAATTATTTGATTTTTCTAATTCTTCTTTTTTAATAAAAAAATCATCTTGTTGGTTAAAAATTCATTTATTTTGTTGACAATTCATCCGTTTAGGTTGAAAATTTTATTAGTTTGTTGAAAATTCCTTTTTTTTTTACATTACAAATTAGATTTTATTAACTGAATATTAACTATTCAAATTTATGTTGAAAATGTATCATTTTCAATTTAAAATTCATGTATATGTATATTTATTATTATTTATTATTATATTATTATTGTTGAAAATTAAACTATTTTGTTGATAATTCGTTTTTTTTGTGTTGAAAGTTATTTTTTTAAACTGAAAATTTAACTCTGACATTTTTGGTTTAAAACTTTTTTTTTGTTGAAAATTCATCACTTTGTTTGAAAATTTAACTATTTTGTTGAAAAGTCGTCTTTTCGCGTAAAAAAATTAATCTTTTTTTGGTGAAAATTCATTGATCATGTTAAAAATTTATCTCTTTTAGTTTAATATTTATCTATTTTATTGAGAATTCGCTTATTTGGGTAAAAAATTATTTTTTCTAACTGAAAACTGAACTATTTAATTTTTCGTGAAAATTTGTCTTTCTTAGTTAAAGTACATATATTTTTTGTTACAATTTTCTTTAAATAGAAAATTAGGATTCTTGATTCAAAATTCAATTTTATTGGTTAAAAATTCTACTGTTTTGTTGAAAATTCATCTTCTTGGTTAAAATTTAAACTAAATTAGCGTAAATTTGAACTATTTTGTTGAAAAATCATTTTTTAACTATAAATGTGACTTCCATTTTTTATTGTTAGTTTTTTTTAGTTGCAAAATTTTACTATTCGGTTCTAAATTAAAGTATTTTGTTAAAAAATTTTTTTTTGGTAGAAAATTAATTTTCTTGCTTGATAACTTATATTTTGTGTTGAAAATATGTTTTTTTTTCTGTTGGTTAAAAATTAATTTTTTTAACTGAAAATATTTATTCGAAAATTCATCTCTTTGCTTAAAAATTGAACTATTTAGTTGATGCAACATTTTTTGGGTTGAAATTTGATTTTTCAACTGAAAATTCAACTATTCTACTTTTGGTTTGAAACTAATCTTTTTTTCACTGAAAATTCATCACTTTATTTAAAAATTTAACTATTTAAAAAAAAAATTTTTTCTCCTTGAAAATTAATTTTTTCAACTAAAAATTTAACTATTTCATTTTTGTTGAAAAATTGGCTTTTTGAGTAAAAAAATTCATCTTGTTAGAGAATTTATTTATCTTGTTGAAAATTCATCTCTTTTGGTTGAAAATTGACCTATTTTTTTGAGAATTCGTTTTTTTTTGTGTAAAAAATTAATTTTTCTAGCTAAAAATTTAACTATTTAATATTTGTGAAAATTTGCCTTTCTTAGTTAAAATACATAAATTTTTTGTTGAAATGTTGTTTTTTATAGAAAATTAAGATTCTTGCTTCAAAATTCAGTTTTATTGGTTAAAAATTCAACTCTTTAGTTAAAAATTCATCTTTTTGGTTCAAATTTAAACTAAATTAATGTAAAATTTAACTATTTTGTTGAAAATACGCTTTCTTTCGTTGAAAAATCATTTTTCAACTGCAAATTTGACTTCCATTTTTTAGTGTAAATTTTTTTAAGTAAAAAATTCAACTATTTGGTTCTAAATTAATGTATTTTGTTAAACATTTTTTTTTGGTAGAAAATTAATTTTCTTGATTGAAAACTCATCTTTTGTGTTGGAAATTCGTTTTTTTGTTGGTTGAAAATTAATTTTGGGTTCAAATTTAATTTTTTAACTGAAAATTTAACTATTCCAATTTTGGTTTAAAACCAATATTTTTTTTCACTGAAAATTCATCACTTTGTTTGAAAATTCAACTATTTTCTTTAAATTTTTTTTTCTGGTTGAAAATTAATTTTTTTAACTAAAAATTTAACTATTTCTTTTTTGTTTAAAAATTGTCTTTTTGAGTAAAAAAATTCATCTTGTTAAAGAATTTATTTATCATGTTGGAAATCCATCTCTTTTGGTTAAAAATTGACCTATTTTGTTGAGAATTCGTTTTTTTTGTAAAAATTAATTTTTTCTAACCAAAAATTTAACTACTTAATTTTTTGTAAAATTGAACTATTTTGTAAAAAATACGCTTTTTTTCGTTGAGAAATCATTTTTTAACTGCAAATTTGACTTCCATTTTTTAGTGTAATTTTTTTTAAGTAAAAAATTCAACTATTTGGTTCTAAATAATTGTATTTTGTTAAAATTTTGTCTTTTTGTAGAAAATTAATATTTTTGATTGAAAATTTATATCGTTGCTTGAAAATTTAACAATTTTGTTGAAAATTCAACTATTTGGTTGTAAAATTCTTACATTTTGTTAAAAATAGTTTTTTTTTGTGCAAAATTCGATTAAAAATAAAACTTTTTCTGTAGAATATTATTCTTCTAGGTGGAAAATTTATCCTTTTAATTAAAAATTTAACTTTTTGATTAATAATACATCTTTTTCGAACTACTTTGTGAAAAATTCGTGTTCGTCTTTTTGGCTTGAAAATTCAACTATTTTGTTGATAATTCGTTTACTTGGATTACGATTTAATTTTTTTATTTCAAAACTTTTCCATTTTTGGTTAAAAATTTATTCTTCACAATTGGAAAATTGAACTATTTGATAGAAAACTCATATATTTTGTTGTGAATTCGTCTTTTTGCGTAGAAAATTAATCTCATTAATTGAAAATTCATCTTTTTGTTTAAGGATTCAACTTTTTTTTAACTTTTTTCTTTTGATTAAAAATGAACTTTTCTGTTAAAGATTCAAGTTTTCGGGTTGCTAATTTCACAGTCTTTTCAGAAATTCTTTTTGACTTGAAAGTTCACCTATTTTGTTAAAAATTCTTTTCTTTTTGTTTTAAAATATTTTTCTCTGTCTGAAAATTCAGGAGTCAGTCACTCAGTCTGAAGCTAAAAATGCAATTTAAATTTTCAAGATGCAGCCAGAGACCAAAAAAGAGGACCTTCAGCGAAATGGAGAGTGAAGATGATGCCAAGGTTTACTACCTAGACAAATCAGTAAAAAGGTCACCCAACACTCTAGAAACCATCTTCGAAGAAGATGAGAAAACGACTGATGACTCTCAGCAGCCACAAATGAGCGCAAAGCGATTCAAGAGGACGATAAATTTTCAAATAAAACCAAGCGACACCAAGCAAAAGAAGAGACGCTTAAAAATCAAAAAAGCCTTCGGTTCCAAAATCTTCAGGCCACGACGAATGGACATAAAAGATGTCTTGAAAAAATTAGAACTCATTCGATCAAGTTCGCCGGTGGAGGTGGAACGCGAGGAGCGAATCGCGTGAATTTTTTATCTCTTAATTTAAGGCAATTTAAGAATTTAAGAAACTTTATAATGTCAATTTTTTATATTCAAATGTGATAATTCTTTTCTAATCTGCTCAAAAGTCTGAGAAAGAACGCAAGATTCCAAGGGAAGATTCATTGTAATAAGACTCGTCGGACTGCGTAATGTAAAGTTTTATTTATGAATTTTCGACAGATCCTAGACTTATGAAAAGTGTCGTTTCTCTACGCTCTCTTTCTATTCTTCTTTAGCAAAACTACAAAAATGTACAGTTTTATGCAGCGCAGTAAAACGATAAGTTGCAATATCACTCATTTTCGATTTTTTTTAGACGAGAACTCGAATATGTTAAGCATTCGTCAGATTCTCGAAGAATTTTCTGATTTTCCTTGAATTTTGTTGAATTTTGAAACCAAAAAGGCTAATTTTCTTTAAAGTAGTTTAATTTTCTACGCGAAAATATGAAGTTTCAACAAAAGAGTTGATTTACCACCAAATATTTGAATTTTCAACTGAAATGATAAATGTTTTACAATGTATTATCAATTATATATAAGTATATTATGAATTTTCAAGCAAATAGTTGAATTTTCAAGCAAATAGTTGAATTTTCAACAAAAAGGAAGAATTTTTAATCGAGAAGATTAATATTCCACGATAAAAGATAAATTTTCAATAAAAAATATGATTTTAAAACCAAGAAGAATCATTTTTAACCAAGAAAAATGAAATTTTAATAAAAGAGATGCATTTTCAACCCAAAAGATGATTTTTTTAAACAAAAAGATTAATTTTCCACCAAAAAAGACTAATTTTCTACAGAAGAGTTGAATTTTCTACCTGAAAATATTAATTTTCAACAAAAAAGTTTATTTACAACCAAATAGTTGAATTTTCAACCAAAAGGAAGAATTTTTAATCAAGAAGATTAATATTCTTCAAAAAAAGATAAATTTGGAAGAAAATACATGAATTTCCAATAAGAAATATGATTTTACAACCAAGAAGAATCATTTTCAACCATGAAGGATGAAATTTTAATAAAAGAGATGCATTTTCAACCCAAAAGATGATTTTTTACAACAAGAAGATAAATTTTCAACCGAAAAAGTCTAAATTTCTACAAAAAATTTGATTTTTCTACCTGAAAATATTAATTTTTAATGAAAAAGTTAATTTACAACTAAATAGTTTACTTTTCAACTAAAATTATGAATTTCCAATCAAACGGAATGAATTTTCTATGAAAAAAGATCAATTTTAAACAAAATACATGAATTTTCAATAAAAAATATGCTTTTAAAACCAAGAAGAATCATTTACTACGAAAAAAAGGCAATTTCAATAAAAGAGATTCATTTTTAACTAAAAAGATGATTTTTTGAAATAAGAAGATTAATTTTCAACACAAAAAGACTGATTTTCTACAAAACAGTTGAATTTTGTACCTGAAAATATTAATTTCCAACAAAAAAGTTAATTTACAACCAAATAGTTTACTTTTCAACTAAATTGATGAATTTTAATCAAAAGAAATTAATTTTCTATCAAGAAGATTTGTATTCTACGAAAAAAGACAAATTTAGAACAAAATACATGAATTTTGAATAAAAAATATGATTTTAAAACCAAGAAGGATGGAATTTTAATAAATAAGATGCATTTTCAACGAAGAAGATGATTTTTTAAAACAAGAAGATTAATTTTTAACTGAAAAAGACTAATTTACTACAAAAGAGTTCAATTTTCTACCTGAAAATATCAAATTTCAACAAAAGAGTTAATCTACAACCAAATACTTCACTTTTCAACTCAAATTAAGAATTTTCAAGCAGTTAGTTGAATTTTTAACCAAAAGAAAGAATTTTCATTCAAGAAGAATAATATTCTACGAAAAAAGATAAATTTTCAAGAAAATACATGAATTTTCCATAAACAATATGATTTTAAAACCAAGAAGAATCATTTTCAACCAGGAAGGATGAAATTTTAGTAATAGAGATGCATTTTCAACCCAAAAGATGATTTTTTTAAACAAGTTGATTTTTCTACCTGAAAATATTAATTTTTAACAAAAAAGTTAATTTACAACTAAATAGTTTACTTTTCAACTAAAATTATGAATCTTCAATCAAAAGGAATTAATTTTCTATGGAAAAAGATCAATTTTGAACAAAATACATAAATTTTGAATAAAAAATATGATTTTCAAACCAAAAAGAATCATTTTCTACGAAAAAAACAAAATTTTAATAAAAGAGATTTTTTTTTAACCACAAAGATGATTTTTCAAAATAAAAAGATTAATTTTCAAAACAAAAAGATTAATTTTATACAAAATAGTTGAATTTTTTGATCTGAAAATATTAATTTTTAAGAAAAAAAAGTTAATTTCCAACCAAATAGTTTACTTTTCAACTAAAATTATGAATTTTCTCTCAAGAATATTAATATTCTACGAAAAAAGATACATTTTATAGAAAATAATGAATTTGTAATAAAAAATGATTTTAAAACCAAGAAGAATCATTACTTGCCAGCAAAGACGAATTTTGAATCAAAGAGATGCATTTTCAGTCAAAAAAGTGATTTTTAAAACAAGAAGATTAATTTTCAACCCAAAAAGACTTATTTTCTACAAAACAGTTGAATTTTCTACCTGAAAATATTAATTTCCAACAAAAAAGTTAATTTACAACTAAATAGTTTACTTTTCAACTAAAATTATAAATTTTCTATGAAAAAGGAATAAATTTTCTATGAAAAAAGATAAATTTTAAACAAAATACATGGATTTTCAATCAAAAATATGGTTTTAAAACCAAGAAGTATCATTTTCTACCAAAAAGAAAACGAAAATTTGATAAAGGAATTTATTTTTAACCAAAAAGATGATTTTTTAAAACAAGAAGATTTTTTTTTTTTTGCATTTTCTACCTAAAAATATTAATTTTGAATAAAGTTAATTAACAACCAATAGTTTATTTTTCAACTAAAATTATGAATTTTCAAGCAAGTAGTTGAATTTTCAAC